>JAKCPI010010749.1:0-13564 GCA_023213315.1 Euborellia annulipes
TTTTTTACTGTTTGGAATGCATATTAAAATATCTATTCATGGGATAACTTAATATTTAATAAACAAAAAATTATTAAATAATATTTAAATGCAATATTTCACAAAAAGAAGTGAAATCTCAGCCAAAAACATCGGAGATGCAAAAAGGGAGCGCCTCGCATTATTTTTGCCCAGCGTCGAGGTGAAATCAAAAAAATGCGCCTCGCTTTTCTGATATATATAAAAGCGAGGATATATGAAACAAATAAAATTCTGTAGGGGTTTTATTTAAGTGAAAATATTTCCTCGCTTTTATATATATCAGAAAAGCGAGGCGCATTTTTGATTTCACCTCGACGCTAGGCAAAATAATGCGAGGCGCCCCTGCATCTCCGATGTTTTTGGCTGAGATTTTTTTCAAATCGGACTATATCTTCTCTGAGAATTTTTACTTAAAATTTCGAAATTTGGACTGAAAATCCAAAAATTGTCATTAAGTTTTAGTTGGTTTAATGCAACCATGTTTTTGGATAACGAGATGTCACTTGAGATGAAAACTGCCTCACGATTCAAGCCTCATTTGCATCTGGAAGGCCAGAGATGCCTGCTCTGCAGTGCCGGCTCTAGTACTTTGGCGCCCCGATGCAGAATAGTTATTGACGCCTTAAAACTTCAAAATTTTGCAATTGCAAAATTTTCCCCCTCTCATGAAAATCATTTTTACCTTTTTTTCGGAACACGAATTTTTTCCGCGGGGGAAAATTTTTTTTTGCGGAACCAAATTGTTTTCACATCGCGGGAAATTTTTCCCCTTCTCATGAAAATCATTTTATCTTTTTTTATAGGATCATGGAATTTTTCCGCCGTTCGAAAAAAAAATTTTATTTACGCCCCCTAATTGCTTGCAGGATATTTGGTCATCCAAGACGAGCAAGGGGGGTCAGGGAGTTAAATATTGCGTAAATTATGGCGCCCTTATAAGTTGCAGAAAAGACTGTGTGTGAGTGTGAATGGGGAAAAAGTGTGAGTGTTAAAAAAAAATTGGCAGCCCTCGGGCCTTGGTGTAGGGGTTAGAGTGCTGGTCTTTTGTACCAAGGGTCGCGGGTTTGCATCCCGTCTCAGGCGACATTTATTTAAATTGAATTTGCTACAAATCAATTTAAATAAATAGGGACGGGGTCTAAATGGCCTTCGATGCCGAAAAATACCTTAATTAAATAAAAAAAATATATCCACGGAAACTAAATATATGTCGATACAAAAATTCTGGAGTGACAAGCACAGAAGTCAACTTTCAATGACCGAAAGTTGTGCGCTGTGTGTCACACCAGATTTTATCAAATTTTATTGTAGTCACATGATTTCAATTTTTAAAGAGAGGGAAGGAAAGCAACAAAATTTTAATCGATTAATATTTCCTCCCTGGACGTTCGTTATTGCACAAATTGATGATATCTTAAAGGAGAGAATAAAACTATTTCACATTAAATACAGGCACCTCGTGAGCGGATCCGATGCAATCCATAAGCAGTAAGTGAAAATAGATTTCCAAGACAAGGTTAGAGGAGTGGGGGAGGAGGAGGGGAGGGGGAGAGGGCTTTTGCAACAACTGGCATCATTTTCATTCTCGATTAACAACAACAACAAAAATGTAAAATTCTTTTTGTATCATTAAAAAAAATTTATAAAAATAGACTGCAAAACTTTCCAATTCTATTCTCTTTGTAATATTGAATTGAATATGGGGTCGTCCACATATTACGTAACGCCTTTTTGACGATTTTCTAGTCCCCCCCCCAACACGTCACAGTTAGTTACTTACGAACAAACCCCCTCTACAAATATTATGTCACAACATAGAACTACCATCACAAGATGATGAACATATCTTCAGCCGATAATGTGACCATGTGGAGAAGAAAAAAAATGATTTCCCGCCGGGTGCTCTCATGCGGTAAAATGACATCAAATCGAAAAAAGAAAACTAGGTCCGGGCGTATTGAACTAATCTTTCTAAAAATATATTTAGATTTAATGTAGCTTTTATGCTCCACTGCATTGCACAAAAAAAAAGGGCAATTTTCGATATTTTTTTGCCTAAAAAATGAGGTTTTTCGAGAAAAAAAATTGATTTTAGAGTTAATTAATCGAGATCTTTTATAAATTTTAAACCTCTTAAGACAGAGGAGATATTCAAGCCGATAAACTTTTTCTTGCATGCCCCCCAACCCGGGCACTATACACACATGATTTGTAAGACGTTGTCACGGCAAAACATTTATACTTTCTCATTTACTCTACAAAAACAACCCAGCTAGCAGAGACCCGTCAAAATGACGTCGGAAACTGGTCAGAGATGACCAAAAATGACGTTATGTTTGACGACAAAATGACCTAAAAATCACGGACTAATGTCACAGACCGATGACGACATTTTGAAACGTCAAAAAAACGTGATTCCGTGACTTTTTTTTGACCAATTTTTTTGACGTCAAAATGACCTAAAAATCACGGACTAATGTCACAGACCGATGACGACATTTTGAAACGTCAAAAAAACGTGATTCCGTGACTTTTTTTGACCTTTTTATAATCTGATGGATAAATAAAATGAGAAACAAACTCACATATAAAATTAAATTGTATTAATAATATAATTATAAAACACATTATTTTAGCAAATAAATACATCTCTTCTCTATCCATATAAATGACAAAAATAGGAAAGTTGAAATTTAATATATATATGACTAATTATAAAATAATAATTGAGAGATTTAATTATTCAATTTTTAATTTTAATTAGTGCCTATATCGATATTTTATTTTAATACTTTTGTAAAAACGCTATTTTCTATACACTATTATATAAAAGACAATGTTACAGACTATAGCCATTACAGGATCATCATTATTTATAAATTCAACAGCAATAAAAGACGACTTCATTAACTGTCACCATAGATAATAGACTGTCACTAACTGAACCGGTACGATCCTTTGTGTGTGCTAACAGTTGCGCATGCGCGAAATGTGTGCGCATGCGTATTAAAATAAAAATATGGAGGTAAGAGAAAGTAATAATAAGTGTCGTGATCGGTACCTGATCGGTACGTCTTTATAATGTGATAATTTGCACGTTTTAAAGACGTTACAAAAAAAAGACGTTTTATTTTAGGTTTTAATTAGTCATTTGACGTCTTTTGACCAGTTATGACCAATTTCTGACGTCATTTTGACGAGGTTCTGCTAGCTGGGAAGATAGCATCTAAATAATAATTGATTTAAGAATTTTGGTTGAGAAAATTGAAAAAAAAGTACATCAGTATCACGTTTCAGGGGGGTACTTATTAACTTAAATATAAAATTTCAACCTCGCCCCCGGGTGTGGCGTAGTAGGTAGCGTGCCTACCTCCTATACCAAACGTCGCGGGTTCGGACCCAGGCAGTCCGATGATTTTATTTAAGCCATTTGGATACCAGATGGCTTAAATAGAAATGCCTGGGACCCACAATATATATATTAATTACAACGGTCAAAGTCGTCAAAGTCTTATATGGTCTAAGTTGCCGAAAAGATTGTGTGAATGTGTGTGTGAGTGTGAGTGTGAATGAGAAAAAAGTGTGAATGTTTAAAAAAAAAAAAAAAAAATTTCAACCTCCTAGCTCTTTTCGTTCTTGAGATATTTTGTTCAAAGAGGCATAGACAAACAGACCATGTCGCGAAAACCACTTTTTTGCATTTAGAGGAACTCAAAACGTGCATATCCATCAAAATCTCGACATCGAATTTTTGACATGAAACCAATACTTTCTATATATAGCTCCTATATATTACTAGGGCTCGGATCGATATACACTAAAAAAAACCACAAACTATGCATTTAAAAAGGCCGAAATAAGCATTTTAGAATTAAATATGCATTATAATAATAATCCATAATATCTAGTGCATGGTAGCCTTAAATCGACCAAAAGTACGGGTAAAAGAGGAAATAGCTAATAAATTTATTTTAACGTTATCTATTGTCTGTTAAAGTTAATTTTAGCTTCATGACGGGGTCTAAATGGCCTTCGATGTCGAAAAAAACTTAAAAAACAAAAAACTTGGTGATCACAAGACACCGACAAGACAACTCCAATTTATAGACTATAACCGGGTTCCCAAACTTTTTCGGTTTCCGGCGCCCTTAATATATCAGAATTCTGGAGCCCTCCATGTCAAATCTTAGGGCAAACCTTGATTAAGAAAAAAACATGCATTTCGTATATACAAAATCCGAGACGAGCCCTATATATTACATATATACATAGGTAAGAGAAAGTAAAAAAGCTTTTGCATATTCCATTCATGTAGTCGATCTATATGCAAGATTTTCATTTATTCAATATAATATATAGCCTAGTGAATTAATTAGGTAAAAGTTGGTACTTAATTAAATAAATAAAACACTTTTAATTCGCCGATAATAATTTAGAGAAAAAAAAAGACATTCAGGATAGCAATGAGAATATCATAAATATTCATTTATTTATTTTTTTTTTAATCATTTAATATTCATTTAAATAAATGATTAAGATATTAAATAAATATATAACCTTAAACGATTTTTTTTTTAATTTTTCTAAAAATTAATCGCATTTTATCTGACGAAATTTTAACAATATGTAACCTTAATTAAATAATACATATTTAAGGCCGAACCCGCGACTTTTGATATACGAGGTTAGCACGCTAACCTCTACACCAAGCCCCGAGGGCAAAAAAAACAACAAAAATTATCATTATTATTCTAATCCAGAGCCTGCTTGAGGATTTGTTTACATTCATGGAATACACAAATGAAAAGAATACTTAAATATTTCTCTATACATTTCCTATGGGAGAAATAGTAACTTTAAAAATTAATAACTCAAAAAGTTATAGGAATTTCGGAATGTATAAATTTCCATGTAATCCCTAAAAGGTCTTCTTTAAGCATAAAAAATTTCGTTTCAAAATTCCAACGGGAAGTTGCACAAATAGAGCGTGATAGACGGACAGACAGACGGACATTAGCGAATAATATTAATAGATAATTAAATTTTCTTTTATTTTTTAATGAATCAGATATATTTTTATATGAATTGCAACTGCAACTCATTATTTATGAAAGGCGAGGGTCTGCCGCAGGGGGGGGGGGCGAAGGTTAAACGCAAATTTATAAATTTATTCTTCTTCTTTTACAAAAAAAGAAAAAAAAGAAAAAAAAACAGCTTTCTATTTAAAATATAATAAATTTGTTACGATATCTGTCAATTGTCATTTTTGAATCATTTCGTCGATTTCACGTAACAACCGTGACCTAGAGACCCAAATCGCTAGACAACGATCTAAGACGTCTCTCTCTCTCTCTCTCTCTCTCTCTCTCGCAGGCCAATTTCATTGCTTTGTTCGCTGTCCAAAATACTGGAACGAGAGGTATTCACCCAAATTAATAATTATCTAATAGGCAATAATCTACTGAACATTCATCAATCTGGGTTCCGTCGTCACCATAGCACGCAGACCGCCCTCCTGAGAGTAATTGATCACGTAAAACTTGGAATTGATAAAAGAATGGTCACTATTTTGGTTCTATTTGACTTAAAAAAAGCGTTTGATACTGTCACCCACTCGACCTTGCTTGCGAAATTGTCTAGTCTTGGCCTATCGGAAAGTGCTGTGCAATGGTTTTTTTTCTTATCTGACGGGTCGAGAGCAAATGGTCATTGGAGAGGATGGATCACTATCTGATCCACTTCCTGTACTGGCCGGAGTGCCACAGGGCTCGGTGCTGGGACCATTACTTTTCTCTCTGTACATCAATGACTTTCCAGGTCATGGGCGTAGCCAGGGGGAGGCAGGGGGGCCGTTGCCCCCCCCTGGCTGGTCCTAAAAATTAAAAAAAAATATATATATATATATATTTTTCTAATTGGAATTTTTTTTTAACACTCCAATTCACTACATTAATTTAATTTTTTTATTTTATTTAAATAAATAATTAATACTCTATGTAGATATTAATTGCAAACCCCCTCTCTTTCGCCCTAACGAGGAGTTGGCCCCCCCCCCTAACAAGAAGTCTGGCTACGCCCATGTTCCAGGTAGTTTATGCTCATGTTCGTATCAATTTTACGCGGACGATCTCCAAATATTTTTATCATTTAGCCCGGATAATTTAGAGAATGGAATTCAACTGATTAATCGTGATATTGCCGTCATCACTGCCTGGGCTAGAGATAACAACCTTCTGATAAATGGCGCCAAAACCAAAGCCATTCTCCTTGGAAGTGCTGTTTATGTTTCCAGATTGACTGAGGGGGGGGTCTTCCTCCGGTTGTGGTGGATGGCGTCCGGGTGAGGTACGAGCGGACCGTTAATGATTTGGGAGTTGTCATAGATTCGACCTTGTCCTGGAGGGAGCATGTTGGGCATATTTCTAATAAAGTTTTCAAAATTTTATATCAATTAAGGAGAGACTCTCAACTTTTTCCTACCAACATAAGAATACATTTGGTCAAGACGCTCATACTCCCTCATTTTGACTATTGCTGCTTAGTCTACAGTGATCTTTCTGGGGAGGTGAGTCTAAGATTGGATCGAGTCCTCAACGCGTGTATTCGCTTTGTTTTTGATGTGCCCATATTTGAGCATATAACACCATATTATGAAAAATTGGGTTGGATGCGCCTTCGGGCTAGACGAGATTTCTTTCTCGGGACCTTTCTCTTTAAACTATTTAACTTTAAATGTCCAGAATATCTGCATGACATCTTCAGATTTAGGGGGTGAGTTGGCAGCCCGGGCCCATCGCGCTGATGAGGGAAACATAATAATCCCTAATCACAGAACAGCGGCCTATAGTGGGTCGTTTCTTGTTAGGTCAGCCAGGTTGTGGAACTCGTTGCCTTGTGAGATTAGGTCACTGAGGAAATTTCCAAGTTTTAGAAACCAATTCCTGAGACATATTAAAGACAATTGGTGTAATTGAAAGCGGTGACTGTGGGGAGGTGGTTGATGGGCCGCTGGCGAAGAGTGTTTATAAGTTTGATTAATTATATATTGTATTATTATATATTTTCTGCTTTTGTTTTTTATTATCTCATTATATAGAGATTGTTATTTAACTTTATGGATGGAGACAATAATGTTGTAAATGTATGTATGTATATGAATTTATGGTTTCGGCACGAGAGCAATGTATTATTGTAACTTCTCTAAGAGGCACTGCCTTAGAGAATTTTAAATAAATTCTAATTCTAATTCTAATTCTAATTCTCTCTCTCTGTCAGAGAATAAATGCAATACATCTTTTGTCAAATTAAATCATAAAGAAAAGATTCATATAAGGAATGCACAGCTCCAAGAAAACAAAGCACCTTTCGAGTAAAATCATTAAAAAATTCACTTGCGTAGCGGATATTGTGGTGTCACCTCAACTTTTTTTAATTAAATGCAGTGCTGTGGTCTAGTCGTAAGGGGTCTCCGAGTACAAATTGGAGGATCCGTGGTTCAACTCCCGGCGGCACACCCTTATTCGGGTATATGAATTAATAGATATTTAATTATATAACTTTTTATTTATTATAATAAACTATAGACTAATAGAGTATAGTTTTTTCGGCATCTAAGGCTACATGGCTAAATTTTCATTATTTTGAGAACTCGCTTTGTAAATGCCTTTTATCACGAAACTTTAATTTATTAATAACCACATGAGTCCTGATGAAGGGAGGCGTTTATACTCTCGAAACGTCAAAAATACTTCCAAAAGAAGCGCCGCAGCCAATTGAGTGCGAACCAGGGACAGGGGGGGCCCTAACCACAGGGCTAAATGGGCTATAGCCCCAGGGCGCAAGCCTTTTGGGGGCGGCAATATCTATATTTTTTTGTTCTTATTAGTTATTTAGTTATTAGTAGGGTCCGACCGAAACAAGATTTTCAGCCGAAACCGAAGCCGAATATTCGGCCTTAACCTTAGTTTCGGCCGAAACCGTATCCGAAACCGAAACTTGTATTTCCTATATTTCCCTCTCGTGAAAATCATTTTACCTTTTTTTTTTTTTTTTTTGCATGCGAGTCTCATCCCATTTTTTCAGACTCTGGTTTCGGCCGGCCGAAAGTTTTGGCTACTTTTTGGTCGAAACCGAAACTACGGCCGAAACCACGATTTTTGGCCGAAACCGAAACTACGGCCGAAACCATGATTTTTGGCCGAAACTGGCCGAAACCGAATATTCGGTCGGTGCCTAGTTATTAATCATTTATTTATTAGTTTTATAAAAATTCATTTTTCATTTTATTAGTTTTCACTTATTTTTAAATTAAAACACTTTCATAAAATATTTAACTGATACTTTTGTATAACTTTTCCGGACACCCCGCTCCCATTTGCCATTCTGTGTATTTTCTTAGGAAGAGGGGCGCGTTATTTCTAGTAGCCCACGGGCGCCGAATTTCTTAAGACGGCCCTGACCAGGGAGCCATTTAGGGCTAGGAAATTTGTTAGGAGGGGCAAAATTTAATTTAAAATTTCCTATACAAAATTCATATCATTTTCCCTTTTTTTTTTTTTTTTTTTTTTTTTTCAAATCACATTTTTTTTCTGATGCGAAAATCATTTGACCTTTTTACTTTTTTTTTATTTAGTGTGCGAATCTCTTTCGACGTTTTTTTTTTTTTTAGCGTACGAGTTTCATCCCATCTTTTCAAAATCAAGTTCTGGCTCGTTTTTTGGTTTTTGGCCGGCTTTCTTTCTTTAATTGCTGTCCCCTGATATCTGCCGCCCGCGGCACATGCCCCCACTGCCCCTCCCTAGATCCGGCCCTGGGGCGATTACACACAAATTACCTGATCAAAAGTTCTTATTTTAAATCTTTAATTAGATTTTCATTACCAAAAATAGAACAAGAATGAATGATCATTTAATGATGATTCTCTCATCATTAGTAATATATTATGTAAACCCAAATAACCTTGGATTTAATTTTATTATCTAATTCGGAAATCAAGATATTTTTAAAGACAAAAAACTTCCTTTTCTTGGCGTATTGAGCGGAATACCTTTCTTTTTTTTCTTTTCTTTATTTAATTTAATTGTCTAGCTTATCTTTTATGTTGATTGGCAATGATTATAAATATACAAGTGAGTGACAAATTTAAAGCCCCATCCCATGGGATTATTCAAGATGGAAATCTTTATTGAAGTTAGAAAAAAAAAACAATAAGATGTGAAAAATGAAAAATGCATGGATGGGATGGTGATTTTATGCATAAAGGAACCAAGCGCCGATCGAAATTGATTTAAGACCTGGACGGACTGACGGTAGGACAGACAGACAGACGGATATTAACGAATTGTATATATAGATAGTCTATATATAGATTTTCTTTAACAGGGTGAGAGGAGAGGAAGGTACGGGAAATGAAGTATTCTGGACGAGCAAGGGAGTAAAACAGGGATGCCCACTCAGCCCAACACTTTTCAATATATATACATAAATGATATGGAGGAAGAATGGGAAAGAAAGAATATAGGGGGAACAGTGGTGGGAAGAAGAAAAGTATTCTGTATAAAATTCGCGGATGATGTGGCGATAGTAGCGGAAGAAGAAAACGGACTGAGAGAGATGCTGAGGGAGCTAGAGAAATACTGCAAGAAAAATAAAATAACAGTAAATCTAAAATCATGATTTTCAAGAAAGGAAGAAGAAGACAAGAAAAGTTTTACTTTGAAAGAAGCCAAATAGAAGAGAAGAAGAAGTTTAAATACCTGGGAGTGACGTTCACGGTGGGAAACTCGGAACACGTAAAAGAGCAAGTAAGGAAAGGGAAGACAATAACAAGAAAACTATGGAGCCTAATAAAAAGAAGCGCGACAAAGAACATCGAGAAGAAGAATCTTCTGTATGAAAGCTTGATACCACCGGTACTACTATACGGCTCGGAACTGTGGGGATGGATGCAAAGAGAAGATATCGAAAGAGTGCATGCAAGCTACATGAAGATGATCATGGGGGTACTGAGAACGACACCAGAGTATATATGGAGGATGGAAATAGGGAGAGTAAAAATGCAGTCGGTGGCGTTGAAGAAAACACTCAAGTATGTGAATAGAATACTGAAGATGGATGAGGTCTAAGAGAAATATTGAGAGGAGTGGAAAACAGAAACGGAACGCAAAGGGGAGAAGAATAGAGGGACTAGGAAGGAACTTGGACTGGACCGAGGAAGAGGAGCCGAAGAGGGTGAGGGCGATGGAAGAAATGATGAGGACGGAAATGGAGGGAATCATGCAGAAAGATTGGACCAAGATCGACAACTCCAGATACTGCCCATATTACAAAGAAATAAAGAAAGACATTCTAAGGGAACGATATTGGCAAGATACATGATGGAATGAAGAAACGAAGAAGCAAGAGCGAGATGCGGAAGCATTTGGAGAGGACTGGATGGGAGAGGAGGAAAAACATGCAGGAGCTGCAAAAAAGAGAGGGAGACGGCGGAGCATGCAGAAGAATGAAGAGACTTCCAGAGAAATAGGAATGAAGATAAGAGGATGATGGAGAAGATTGGAGGAGCCGAGAAATAGGGAGACGGTGGAGACAATCAAGAGGATCGACAGGGAAGATGAATAGAATTTGTTAAAATATGTAACAATTCAAAGCCCGAAGGGTACGAGCAAAGCATCAATGTATGTAAATAAATAAATAAAAAAAATATATAGATTTTCTTAAAGACAAAGGAGTTTTATTTTTTAATAATAATTATTAATTGTCTGAAACAAGTTGATTTAAAAATTGCGTCACATGATTAAGAAAAGCCGAGGGGCGAGGCCCGCCATAGGAGGACGGAGCAGATAGTAGCATTATCCTCTTGGCTGCTGCATCTAACATAATAATATAAAAATTTTTTCTATATTTAAAGCTTAAGCTTTAACAGTATAAAATTATTCAAATTTAGATAATTTTTTTGTTATTCATGATCTATCAAAGAGTATTTATTTCCGGCAACGCATTTTAACGGCCAGTGAATTAATATTTAGCATATTTATAAAGCACGTGTCTCTCTTTTTTTTGCTGAATTATATTAACCTCGACTAAAATAGAGTGTCCTTGGCAATTCGGAACAATCTTTAAAAAAAAATATATACAAGTGGTGGGAGGGAATCAAAAATCGCAATATACGATTCTCCCTTTTTCTTATTACTTTCCAGCACATTATATGTATTAATAGAAAAAAATCTAACGCCCCAAATTGTTATATATATATCCATACGTTTCGGGTCATAAGAAACGCAGAAATGAAGAAAAATTGTTAACGTATACCGTATATTTGTAATGTGTTATTTTTTGTTTTGCATATATCTCTGGAATTATTCATTGGATTAGGATGAAGTTTGCCAAATTTAAAGTCTTAAGTGGGCCTAAGAGGATATTAACACTAGAAGTGAATCGGACCGCGGAGAGCGGTAAAAATGACCGGGAAAGTATTATCGCGAACCACGGTTTTTTTCAGTTTCCACTGAACCAAATGTTTTGGAACTCAGAATAATTAGTACGATAGCTTCTAGAACTGGGGAAAATTTCATGAAGGTTTTAAACAAAATCGGCCAAAAAGGTACTAGTACTTTACTGATGTACTTTTCAGTTTTTTTTCCGATTTTCCCGGAATTCGCTCCAACGATTTTGATTTTGAAATTCAAAAATCAATTATTTTTTAGACTCTCACATTCAGACACACATTCACACAGTCTTTTCGGCAACGTAGGCCATTTAAGACTTTTCCGATAACCGTTATTTAATAATATATATTTATTTGGGGTCCAGGCATTCTTATTTAAGCCATTTGGTATCCAAATAGCTTAAATAAAATCATCGGACTGCCTGGGATGCGAACCCGCGACGTTTGGTATACGAGGTTACCACCCTAACCTCTACACCAAGCCCCGAGGGCATTTTTTAGATGTGTTTAAAATGAAATTCTCATTTTGCCATTGAAATCTTCTGAAGACCATTTTGCTCTTGTGCTTCATAGGAAAGATAGGAGAAATGTTTGGCATGGTAAAAAAAATATTACCGTACTGTCGGAAACTAAATAGATATCGACACACACAGACAAGCACAGAACACAAATTTCGATTACCGAAGGTAAGAGAAAGTTGGGTGCTGTGCGACCAGTCACACCAGATTTTTAAAAACATATCCCTGTAATAATCTTGAAAGAAATGGGCATCGAAGGAAAGTTTTTTGTTTATAATTAAAATAAATAAGGCGTTCGTTCGGTCGATTGCAAAAATGCATTGATTGCCAACATTAACAAATAGAGGAAGGAAATGGCGAGGTGAATCCGCTATAATTAAATAGCCCTTGACCACACTCTACACACAAATCTTCTTCTTCAAAATGTCGAAATTTTTATTGAATTTGTCCTGAGAAAATTACGTATTTACTAAATTTTTGTTCAGCCTTATTTATTATTATTTTTATTTTCTCTTACCTATAATCTATCTCAGCCAAAAACATCGGAGATGCAAAAAGGGAGCGCCTCGCATTATTTTTGCCTAGCGTCGAGGTGAAATCAAAAAAATGCGCCTCGCTTTTCTGATTTATATAAAAGCGAGGAAATATTTTCACTTAAATAAAACCCCTACAGAATTTTATTTGTTTCATATATCCTCGCTTTTATATAAATCAGAAAAGCGAGGCGCATTTTTTTGATTTCACCTCGACGCTAGGCAAAAATAATGCGAGGCGCCCCCTTTTCATCTCCGATGTTTTTGGCTGAGATTTCACTTCTTTTTGTGAAATATTACATGAAAATATTATTTATTAATTTTTGTTTATTAAATATTAAGTTATCCCATGAATAGATCTTTTAATATGCATTCCAAACAGTAAAAAATAAATACATCGTTTGGTATCCATTCGAAACGATAAACATAGGATTTCACCAAATTTTATAAAATTTTAGGATTTTTATTTTTGTTATGTTGGTAGGATGTAAATACATCGTGTGGTATCTATTCGAAACGATAAACATAGGATTTCACCAAATTTTATAAAATTTTAGGATTTTTATTTTTGTTATGTTGGTAGGATGTAAATACATCGTGTGGTATCTATTCGAAACGATAAACATAGGATTTCACCAAATTTTATAAAATTTTAGGATTTTTATTTTTGTTATGTTGGTAGAATGTAAATACATCGTTTGGTATCCATTCAAAACGATAAACATAGGATTTCCCTAAATTTTATAAAATTTTAGGTTTTTTATTTTTGTTATGTTGGTAGATTGTAAATACTTCGTTTGGTATTCATTCGAAACGATAAACATAGGATTTCACCAAATTTTATAAAATTTTAGGTTTTTTATTTTTGTTATGTTGGTAGATTGTAAATACTTCGTTTGGTATCCATTCGAAACGATAAACATAGGATTTCACCAAATTTTATAAAATTTTAGGTTTTTTATTTTTGTTATGTTGGTAGATTGTAAATACTTCGTTTGGTATCCATTCGAAACGATAAACATAGGATTTCACCAAATTTTATAAAA
>JAKCPI010010751.1:0-19729 GCA_023213315.1 Euborellia annulipes
TTCTAAGGGAACAAATTGGGACACTGACCCAAATGACATTTGCGGAAAGGACTGACTAGAATTTAGTGTTTGCTGTTGAATACCAGTCACTTCCGCCCTCAGCTGTTGTACAGTTTGACGAGCATCGGCAACCGCGGTGACCAGGTCATCACACTGTTTTGTGCACCGTTGCCGATGCTCATTAACTATCGCATGTGTGTCGCTGACACACTGTTGGCGGACTACCACCGCCGCCTGCTCAACCGCAGCAACTTTGGTTTGTAGTACACTGACTTGTTGTTGGGTCTGTTTCTGATTAGTTTCTACTTGCTTCTTAACAATTACTAATTCGTTATTAACCGTCAGCTCCACCTGCCTTACCTTTTGTTCCGATTGATTCAGTCTTTTATCAAATTCTAACTGCTTTTGATTCATTTGTGTTAATTCTAGCTTTTGTTGGTCGAATTTCGCATTAAGTTCTACTCTAAATTGGTTTAACTCTTTATTTTGTTGATCTAATTTTGCATGAATAGTTTGCTCTTGTTTGTCGATCTTTGTATTAATATTTCAAACATCGACCGAATACTTACGCATTCTTCATCATCTCGGGGAGAGAGGAGGGGGTGGGGTCAGGTTGGGTTCAACTGTCAATACACTTGTGGTCACCGATAAAGTTGGTTCAGGAGCAGCCATCTCCACGGGATGCTCGCCCGAGGCCGGCCGGGAACTCAGAGTTTCGAGTTGTCCAGGGTTCATCTCCCTGTTTGTCTCTGACTCCTCATTCCCTACCTCCTCGCCCGAACCTCCAGAGATTGATAGCTCTCCACCAACTACGGTGTCCGGAAGAGACTCATCGTCACTCCCTTCTAGCTGCTCTGGGTTAGCCCCTTGATGGGCTTCTATCTCTAGATCTTCCAGGAGATTTGTCTCATTATTCATTACTGTCATATTTGGGAGTTCATGGATAATTGTGGCGGCTTCCACCATTGTGGACTGCGCCTCAGGTCCAGCGGGATCTCCCACTAGCCTATTTCGCAACTCAATCGGCATGATTTAAAAAGAAATGAAATAAATAGCAACTCTAATGAGAGAAACGAGGATGAAAACGAAGAACGAAATTCCTAAGACAAAAGCTAATTATAGATCCCTATTCAACAATCTGACTACATCATCTCATACCCGATCCTATTATCAGGTGTTCGATTGTTCCATCCCAGCACCTCCACCATATCGTCGTGTTTTGGGATCCTTGTCCTGGGGGTTGGGGACGAAGGCCAAAAAGACTTCGTTGAATAGGGGATTTTAGCAAAGTGTCCTGGAAAATTTTAAAGTACTATACTCAAGGCAAGAAATTATAAATTAAGAAAGAGATTTTGTGCTCGTGAAAACGAGAAGGCCGAAAAGGTAGTGGTTTTCCACAGGAGGTGGAATCTTTTGGGTTGCTTCGCTTACAAGACGCAGTTCAGTGACTTTCCACAGGAAAGACAGTGAACCACGCCTTGGCTGAAAGGTGGACCGACTCCACAATAAAAGTAAATAATAGGTAACTCAGGTAGAGTCGCTTCGCTGGAAAGTGTTCCTGGTTATATAAAAAAATTTAAGGTTGATCTACAAGGAATAAGAAGTCAAGAGCTGCAGCATAATTCTTTAAAATTTATTCCGAAAAAAACAAAAAAAAATATCATTGCAAGAAATAAAAAAAATTTGAAACAAAAACAAAAATTAAGATCTATTGTTTTAAAGTTGAAATATTACAAATAAGAATAAGATAAATAAAGATAAATTTTCTTTTCCTTTTTACAACTTATGATTTGTACATGGTATAATTAAAATAAATTGAATTTAGCTTATTTTGGAGATTTCCTCGATAAATAAAAATTAAAATTTTGCATAATTAGTATCGAAAGAGAATTGATAGTTAGATATTAAATTTTAATAATAATTGAGATCTCATGATAACTTTAACTTTAATTAAATAAAATTAGAAATATATGTGGGTGAAATTTCGATTAAATTAAGCAGCTGCATATTATATAGATCCTATCAATAATAAATTCTTTATTAGGAATGATTCCCAATAATGTTTTGGAAAAGTTTGAAATTGTTTAATTGCATTGATCGATCAAAAAAAGAAAATAAAATAATAATAACGATACCACACAGCACTGCACGAACATCGACGTTTCGGTCCCAAACAAAAAATTATATATGCGTTGATGATGGTGTGTGACGTTTCGGTCCCAGGAATGGCGTTGATGATGGGGGAACGACGTTTTGGGCTGACACGCCCAGTTCCAGCATCCGAGGCGAAAGATACAGCGGCCGGGATGTCGCTGGTGGGGGATGACATCAACCAGTAGTGGCTCCACACACAAATCTCTCTCTCTGGGCAATGACACCAGAACGATGTATTATTGGTGTAATAGAGCCCAGGGAAGATTATTATATTAATTAAATATATGATAAATTAACACTGGTTTAGTGTATAATGACTGGAATCTCTTTTACTAAGAGAGAGAGAGAGAGAGAGAGAGAGAGAGCGCTTGGCTGCTAGGTGTGTTCTCGTCGAGAGCCAAACGTAGAAGAAGGAAGAGAGAATGGCTTGGCCTCCAATCCGGGGACTCACGTGGAGGGATGACGTCACTGGCTTCCAGAGCGTTCATTGGCTGAGCGCTCTCGCATGAGGCGTTACCATGGAGACGGCGTACACATATACATTGACACTAGCTTACACAAACACGACACAAAAAAATAGTTTACAAAAAAATATTAATATGTATTTATACAAAAGAATTACCGACAGGCAACAAAATTGCCTTGATCCTTCAAAGAATGCCGCCATTACAATCAGGCATCTTTGTTTGAATTTAAAGTAAAGAAAAAGAAAATAATATTTATCTAAATAGGAGTCGGCATTTGATCGACTAATTTTTTTTTAAAAGAGAAAATAAAATAAATTGTAATATAATTTCTTAAGTGAAAGAAAAGAAAATGACTTGCAAATAAAAATTCAAGAGAAAAATTTTCTAAAGAGAGAATTCAATTAACTAATTGAATTAATTATTAAAATAAATGATAACTAATTAATTACTTGAGAGGAAAGGGTTGATCAAGAGATTATATCTCGACAATAGAGAGAAAGTATTGGATTCATGTCAAAAATTCGATGTCGAGATTTTGATGGATCTTCACGTTTTGAGGTCCCCTGAATCCAAAAAAGTGGTTTTCGCGACATGGTCTGTCTGTGTGTGGGTGGGGTGGGTGGGTGGGTGGGGTGTGTCTGTGTTCAATTTTAAGCATGAAGGAATTGAGCTACGAGGATGAAATTCTATATTTAACTTAAACACCCCCGGGACCGGAAAAATAAGCTTTTAATCAAAATCGGCCAAAGATTACTAGTACTTTACTGATGTACTTTTTCAGTTTTTTTCGATTTTCTCAAAATTTGCTCCAACGATTTTTTTTTAAAATTCAAAAATCAATTATTTTTTAGATGCTCTTTAAAATGTATATTCTCATTTTGCAATTGAAATCTTCTGAAGACCACTTTACTCTTGTATTTCATAGGGAAGATAGGAGAAATGGTTGCCATGGTAACAAAATATAAATATTTTCCCATACTTATAAATTTTACATCTGAATTCATATGTTCCGTACTGTCGGGAACTAAATATATGTCGACACAAACAATCTGGTGTGATAAGCACAGTACACAACTTTCGATTACCGAAGGTAAGAGAAAGTTGTGTGCTGTGCGCCAGTCACACCAGATTTTTTTTTATAATAAATAAATAATTAAATTCGAGATAATAAAATTTATAAACAAAGAAAGATATTTATGCCCTCGGGGCATGGCGTAGAGGTTAGCGTGCTAACCTCATATACCAAACGTCGCGGGTTCGGACCCCAGGCAGTCCGATGATTTTATTTAAGCCAATTGGATACCAAATGGCTTAAATAAGAATGCCTGGACCCCATATATATATAATAATCAATAACGGATATCGTTTAAAGTCTTAAATGGCCTGAGTTGCCGAAAAGGCTGTGTGAATGTGTGTGTGAATGTGAGAGTGAATAGAGAAAAAAAGTGTGAATGTTTTAAAAAAAAAAAAAAAAAAAATATTTATATTTTGTTACCATGGCAAATATATTAAAAAATTAAATAATCTTCAGTTAGTTAAATACTGGGACTGCCATATAATTATAGATTTTGAATAAATATTAGACAAGAATTTTCCAAACTTAATATAATTATACCTCCTCGAAAAAAAATTTCTTCGCTTCCACACCTATTTTTTTTTAATAGAGGTTAAAAAAAAATAATAATAAAAACTTTATTAGAAAAAAATTCAAAACTACAATTACCCGAATAATAACAATGTGTTGGCTTCCCCCCCCTCCTCGGTTGGAAATTATTTATATAGACCATAATTCATTCATAATTTATTTAAATCAAATATCAGAGAATTTTTTTTAAAAATTTTTATCGGTATAAATAGGTCTTTCCAATAAATTTCATTCAATCGTCAATTTAAGACAGTTAAATGCAATTCAATTCAAGGGCGGTCCTAGCCTTACATTTGGGGGGGGGGTCACTGTTTTTTTTTTTTACAGTATAAATAAATGGGCCTGGACCCCAATAAATATATATTAATCAAATATGAGTATCGTTTAAGTCTTAAATGGCCTAAGTTGCCGAAAAGATTGTGTGAATGGGAGAGTGAGTGGGAAAAAAGTGTGTCTTAAAAAAAGAAAGATTTTGGGGGGGTCACGACCCCCTTGATTCAATTCAAATCAATATATGATAGAATTTTTTTATTGAATTTTATTGTTAGGAATTAAATTTTTTCTTTACAATTTCAACAAGTTAAGTCATACCAATTTGATGCCTATACATTTAGGTTTGAATGAATACTGACTTGATAATTTAAAAATTCAGTATACATTATTTATGTAACACTCTACATTACATTAGCCAATAATTATCTAAAGAAAATAGATAATCAAAGAATTTTTTTAATTAAATCAATTTCCCTAATATAAAGTATTATTAAACAATTTTTCTTTATAAAATATTATTGAAGATCAATGACCACTGGGGCTTAAAACCATCCTCCTATCCTAACTCTCTTGAAAAATATACCTTAAATAGAATAAATTTATTTATTATATTATTTTTTTATTTTTCAGATGGCAAACAGTGTAAGAAGAGTCATCGCCAGCCTTCACTTCTCATGAACCTGCTAGCTGCTCCTGTCTTCAGGGCTCAAACTGCGCTTCCAGCACCTGCAGTACAACTAAGGCTTGTATATTTTTATTAGCGGGGCGCAGAGCTAGATATATTTAGGTTTTTTCAAAATTTCTTTTTCTTTTTGATTCGACTTCAATAACTTATTTTAGATAGATACAAAAATAAAAATAGGATGTATTAATATTTTCTTTCTCCATTCCAGGATCCCTAATTTAACCATTTTTTTCAGAGCCCCAATTCATCGATTGAAGACATCGTGGGATAACAATGGATGTGTATGTAAGTAGGGTCTTGTAAAATTTGTATTCTATTACGAATGCAAATGAAAACATCCACCGTGGGACATCATCTTCATGAGACAAAACAAAGTGTTTAGCTTTTAGGTTTATCAGTCATAGGAAGGATATGTGTATTGGGGTATCTCTTCATCTCTTTCTATCTTTTTTTCTTTTTCAGCTTAATTTAAATGTTAAATACACATAATCCTTTAAGTTAGATATACTACATTATTTAGAAGCTAGGGGGAGATAAAACATTTCTGCGCTCACGCTTTCTTTCTTTTTTTTGGAGGGGGGGAGGGGGGGTCAAGGCCTCAGGATCCTCTGAGTATCAACTGAATGTTTTTCGATTGGGGAATGATGTTCTTATACTGGCATAGGTGTCGTTATTCTTTCCCCATTGTTTCCCAATAGGACGGCAGTGATTGGGGCACTGCAACGTTAGGTGATTAGGATAGGGATTTCCAGAAAGAATGTCTATTCCCTAATTGACTGATGTTCAGGAGAAAAAAGAGGATTCTCTATTAACGCGTTTTTTGCAAGAAAGATTATCTAAATCTTTCAATCGAAAACCGGTCGTCCACTGGTTTCTTGGCCTGAATGTTTTAGTAGAGGGTAGGTTTGAGGCGGAGTGGTGCCCTCTTTGGATAGGATAGGTGTTGTTTAGCTTTTTTATACATTCCGACCCTCACCATACTCTTACTGAGGCATTCAGGTCCTTGACTCCGGTCTTGTACTTACCGGGATTCGCATCCTAACACCGTTTTTTCTATTTTCATTTCTTCTTCAACTTTACTTGGGTGTGGGCGCGTTTCACCGTTCCGTTATCGATAACTTTTTTTGAAATATAGACTTACCTGTCTATCGGGAGTGTTCGTGTTTCGCGATCGTCTCAAGAAAGAAGAGGCTCTCCACTGAAGAGTTAGGTGGCCAACTGAGCCACAGAGGGGATTGGGTGTAGGTTAGATTTAGAAGACAGAAGACTTGGGTTTCTGCGAGTACTTCTTCAAGGTAACTAATTTTTAATATCTATAAAAGGAATTTGAAAAAACACCTGATTTTTATGAAATATTATTGACAATACGATTAACCAATTGTTATACCTGGTATATTTCATTTTTCAATTCCCTCAAAATTTTTTTCAAATTCCACTTTTAATAATAATAATATTTATTTAATATTTATAATTTTCTCCTTTGTTTCAGATGGGTGGTTGGGAGTGGGGGCTGCACTTCGGCGTTCTTCGAATGCAACCAAGTGAATTCTTCAGTACGTAAATATTTAATCAAATCCATTAAAAATAATTATTCTAAGATATAAGAAAAATATTCTTTTCTTTTTTTTTAGTCAAGGGCGGCATCATTATAAAAATTTAGAAATATTATTTCTCATCATTCTTAATGCCGTGGGGGCATGAAAATTTCAAGATAAAATAAATAGAAAAGCATAACAAGAAAACAGTGACTTTGATAAATTGGATCTAAAACGTCAACTCAAATAAATAAATATATTTTAATTTAGATAAATAAAATAAAATATCAAATCTTAAGTAGGCATATAAATTTTTTTTTTTAAGTCACGCTAATTTCTTGATATTAATTTTGTAAATTTTTTTTTTAGGTGACACATCAAAAAGAATAAACAAACAAAATAAGAAAATATTCGCTCAATTTTCACTATAACATGTCGCCATATTATTTCCCTCTAATAAAGTGAAATAATTAAGAAAAATGATATTCAAATATCAACATCAATGAACTTGTTTAGAAATAAAAATGAATATTTGAATCCTGTGAATACCTATTGCTTCGTTCTGGTAAACTTGATAGCAACATAAGAATAGATAGAAAAGAAATTTATTACTAATTTTAATCTACAATATCTTAATGAATCTTTAAAAATCATCTTATTGCATCAATCAAACTATAGAATCAGCTGGCTTAAAGTAGCCATAAACATCATCATTCGCCCAAGAACACTTTTGGAGGATAGGGAGGGCATGTGTTGGTCCATGAGGTAATTATGAAAAACATATAACCAAGTATTTATTAATTTAAATAAGCGAAAATGTAGGCGTTTCTCTAGTAGACTGAAATCAGCGATCTATCATAATTTAAATAAGCGAGTGCGTACTGTGGTCCAACAGTAGGGCATGTTGAGCGTAAATCGACAAGATCCGTGGTGCAACTCCCGGCGGTGACCTACATTTTTCGCTTATTTAAATTAATAAATACTTGGGTTATATGTTTTTCATAATTACCTCATGGACCAACACGATGATATATAATTCTTTATTTAATATATTTTTAATTTAGATAAATAAAATAAAATATCAAATCTTAAGTAGGCATATAAATTTTTTTTTTTAAGTCACGCTAATTTCTTGATATTAATTTTGTAAATTTTTTTTTTTAGGTGACACATCAAAAAGAATAAACAAACAAAATAAGAAAATATTCGCTCACTTTTCACTATAACATGTCGCCATATTATTCCCTCTAATAAAGTGAAATAATTAAGAAAAATTATATTCAAATATCAACATCAATGAACTTGTTTAGAAATAAAAATGAATATTTGAATCCTGTGAATACCTATTGCTTCGTTCTGGTAAACTTGATAGCAACATAAGAATAGATAGAAAAGAAATTTATTACTAATTTTGATCTACAATATCTTAATGAATCTTTAAAAATCATCTTATTGCATCAATCAAACTATAGAATCAGTGGTTAGTAGCCATAAACATCATCATTCGCCCAAGAACACTTTTGGAGGATAGGGAGGGCTGTAAGGGGAGATGTGGAGGCCCTTTAAAGAAAAATCAACTTGAGGAACAGGTATGTTGATCTTGGCGTCATTGTTACCCTTTGATAAGTGAGACAGATTCTTAAAGATATCCTTTTTGCAGATTTGACCACTGCAATTGGAATAAGCTGAATTGATAAAGGAGTCCGTCGAATGACCTTCAACTCCTCCTGAAGGTGAATATTTTAGGCTTCTACTGTGCATAATCACATGTGACTTAATCACATTTGCATAGGAGTCAATATCCTTTTCCTTATCCTTAGTTTCCTCCGTCCAAGCTATACTAGCTTCTTTAAAGGAAACATTTTTATTGGCCATATATTCTTTAATTTTCCTTTGCTCTGCAAATTCTGGGCAATCTGGGTTGGTAGCCCTGTGATTACCCTGGCAGTTGATACATTTCACTTCATTTACTGTACACCTACATTCATCCATTTTGTGCTTATCTGAAGAACATAGTTCACAAACCGGATCTTTCCGCCTACATTTTAAACTAGTGTGGCCAAATTTAAAACAAAAGAAACACTGCACTGACCTTTGTATGTAAGGTTCGACCGAGCAATGTACTCCTAACAGGTAGATATGTGTGGGAAGCATTTGCGCCCTGAAAGTGAGAATGACTAGTGGCAGAGGTCTAATCTGCCCTTGTTTTTTATTAATAATCCTTTTAACTTTAATAATTTCTTTATCTGAGACAATTGAACTTAATATATCTTCTTCAGACAAAGAGCAGTCCACATCCCTAGCAATGCCCTGCCTATAAAGAAGAAAGTTAGGGATATAACATCCTAAATTATTATTTACCCAAAATTCTTTAGTTATGAGCCTATTAGCTAGCTTGAAATCAGCTAATTCAACTTTGAATCTGTCTCTGCCTATTTTTTTTATATAGCGGATATTTTTATATATTTCAAAATCATTATCCCTAATAATTTTACCAATTGCCATTGGGTGGCGTATCTTATCTTCCTTATTTTCTAAGATATCGACAAAGAGAGCGTAAGGCCCATAATCTTTTTCATCAAATAAATTATTTTTACATACCTCATAGAACGACTTACGTGACTCTTGACGAATAGAGTCTTGAGAAGCAATCATTTGCGAAAAATCATTAGATCCCGGGTTGCTTTGTTGTGAACAATTTATAAATGACTTGTGAGACGTATTCTCAGAGCCCAGAGAAGAGGGTTCAGGGGGCAAAGAAGTGTGAGGGGTTGATAGTGTGTTTGTAATAGTTGTTTTTTTTTTTTTTTTTAAACATTCACACTTTTTTCTTATTTCTCATTCACACTCACATTCACACAGTCTTTTCGGCAACTGAGGCCATTTAAGACTTTTTACGATAATCAGTATGTTTAATATATCAATTGGGGGGTCCAGGCATTTTTATTTAAGTCATTTGGTATCCAAATGCCTTAAATAAAATTATCGGACTGCCTGGAGTCCGAACCCGAGACGTTCGGTATAGAAGGTAGGCACGCTACCAACTACTCCAAGCCCCTTGGGCTAATAGTTGTTTTCTTTTTAATATTTTTACTTTCTCTTACCTATGTATATATGTAATATATATATAGAGAGAAAGTATTGGATTCATGTCAAAAATTCGATGTCGAGATTTTGATGGATCTTCACGTTTTGAGGTCCCCTGAATCCAAAAAAGTGGTTTTCGCGACATGGTCTGTCTGTGTGTCTGTGGGGGCTGTCTGTGAACAAAATATCTCAAGAACGAAAAGAGCTAGGAGGTTGAAATTTTATATTTAAGTTAGGCACCCCCCTGAGACGTGACACGAAGCTTTTGAACAAAATCGGCCAAAAAGTACTAGTACTTTACTGATGCACTTTTTCAGTTTTTTTCGATTTTCTCTAAATTTGCTCCAACGATTTTTTTTTAAATTCAAAAATCAATTATTTTTTAGATTCTCTATAAAATGTATATTCTCATTTTGTGATTGAAATCTTCTGAAGACCACTTTACTCTTGTACTCCATAGAAAAGATAGGAGAAATGGTTGCCATGGTAACAAAATATAAATATTTTGCCATACTTATAAATTTTACATCTCACAGATCAGATGGCTTAAATAGAAATGCCTGAACCCCAAATTGATATATTAATTACAACGGTTATCGTCAAAGTCTTGTATGGCCTAAGTTGCCGAAAAGACAGTGTGAATGTGTGTGTGAGTGTGAATGAGAAAAAAGTGTGAATGTTTTTTATTAAAAAAAAAAAAAAAAAATTTTACATCTTGAATTCAATTGTACCCTACTGTCGGAAACTAAATACATGTCGTCACAAAAAATCTGGTGTGACAAGCACAGAACACAACTTTCGATTACCGAAGGTAAGAGAAAGTTGTGTGCTGTGCGCCAGTCACACCAGATTTTGATGTTCACTGCTGGTTTCTTTTTCATTTTTCCGCTTATATCGAGTATAATCCATTTCTTCATCCTCATTGTCATTTAATATATTTAAAGAGTTCACAATTAGGGCAGTTTCTTGAGGCCCTAAGGCCCATGAGTTCGTGCCCTCGGCCATTAACCTCCCACTGGGGGTTAGGATATGGCCACCACTTCACTTACACTTCACTCGCACTTTTTATAAAAAATTTTTTACTCGTCCAGTTAGGTGGGCTCTATGGCAAGATTTTTAAACACAAAAGCTCAAGGAATGAGTTCAAATTAAATTAAAAACTTCAACTTTAAGGAGGAGAAAATTTTTTTGTTGTTAAACCAAAAAAAATAAAATAAATATTTTCACATAGGCCTACTTATAAATTCTACGTCTAGAAAATCGAATGTACCGTACTGTCGGGAACTAAATATATGTCGACACAAAAAATCTGGTGTGACAAGCACAGAACACAACTTTCGATTACCGAAGGTAAAAGAAAGTTGTGTGCTATGCGCCAGTCACACCAGATTTTTTGTAATTTTTCTCCTGGATTTGTGATATAAAAAGAATTTATTATGAAATTTCAAAAAAAAAAAAAGCCGAGGGGGAGTGCCCCCCTTCGCCCCCCACCTGGATACGCAACTGGTTGTACCATCTTTTGTAACCTGTCCGTTTTGTTGGCATTTTGTTGCTGTACGTCCAGTTGAATGGATAAATAAATAAATAAACAAACACCCGCCTACAACGAAGTCCTCTGAGCACAAAGACACCGTGGCGAACATTGATTTGGTTTCTGAAAGGTTCCTAGAAGATATGCAGCTCAAATGACTCGCCATTATATTAGAAGTGACCTTCTAATCCTCTTTTGTTACATGCCATAAACCACCCCATTTTAACTTTTATATCAGGCCCTCGGACTTTGGTGTAGTGGTTAGCGTTGTTCCTCGTTAAACACCTTTTATTCATATAATTATTCTTTTTCGCACGCATGATGCTCTCTGATTTATTTAATATTCATAACCTTGAGTTTGTTTTTTTGTTGTTTCTTCCTCTTACCAGTATAAATAGCGAGGAGTCAGCTAATCAATGTTTTAGTGATTCGAATCTCTGAGTGAAAACATGTCGTTAAAATTCACTCTTTTCTTTTTATTGTTCCTTTTGAATCTTTCGTATATCTTTTCTGATCTATGCACTCATGATAACGAAAAGGTAAAAATTCTATATAACTTAATTAAAAACATTCACACAGTCTTTTCGGCAACTTAGGCCATTTAAGACTTTAGACGATAACCGTTGTAATTAATTATATATATTGGGGGCATGGGCGTACCCAGCGAGGGGCAGGGGGGGCAGCTGCCCCCCCTAGAAGCAACAAAAAAAAATTAAATGCTTCTAAAGTGATGAAACGAAACAAAATTGGTGGTTGGCGACGGGGAATGATTCTTTTTGTTAGGACTCGAGGGTTTTTAGGCCTTTAATTCGAAGGCTTTACCTCTCTATATAAAAAATAGCTATGTCACAATCTGGACGACCATGATCTGCCCCCCTGGACGACCATGATCTGACTATGCCCCCCCCCCCCTAGATTTGATCCTGGGTACGCCCATTATTGGGGGTTCAGGCATTTCTATTTAAGCCATTTGGTATCCAAATGGCTTAAATAAAATCATCGGACTGCCTGGGTCCGAACCCGCGACGCACAGTGGGCTGAAATCGAAAAAAAGCGGCCATAATTATCTTTTTTTGGGCGGATTTTTACAAAATTAAAACTATACATACATAATCATATGTTCTTCTATACCCTTCAATATTTTCATATTTTACCAAAAGGGGTTGGAATTACCCCTTGACAAAGTTGAAAAAAAAATTATGATGTGTGAAATATAAAGAAAAACATATGCCAAAAAATCAAAAAAAATATGCGTTTTACAAAAATGACATTTATTTTTACAAAAAACATACTTGGGGTGAACTACCCCTTACTGAAGGGAGCAAAAAAAAAATTTTTTTTGATAATTACAAGCAATACGTCTTTATATACATTTTAATGGATGCTGATTCCAAACATGTCATCTATTTTTACTAAAAACATACATGGGGTGAACTACCCCTTACTCAAGGTGTTAAAAAAATTTTGCTTTGATAATTACAAGCAATATGTCTTTATATACATTTTAAAGGTCAATCGTTACGAAAATGTCATTTATTTTTACAAAATATATAGATGGGGTGAACTACCCCTTACTGAAGGAAGCAAAAAATATTTTTTTTTGGTAATTACAAGCAATATGTCTTTATATACATTTTAATGGATACTGATTCCAAAGATGTCATCTATTTAAAAAAAAAAAAACATGCATGGGGGTGAACTACTCCTTACTCAAAGGGTCAAAATTTTTTTTTTTATATAAGTTTATATAAGCAATACGTCTTTATATACATTTTAATGGATTGCTGATAACAAATATGACTATTTTCTCTTCCCTCAACATTGGGGGAGGGGGTAGAGGGGGCTCTAGCCCCTTGGGCCCCTTGGAGTCAGCTTCTATGTCCCTGTCATTATACTTAAATATTATATGCTAAAAAATAAATTACTATATTCTAGCCACTAACTTCTGTTTTATGTTCCTGTTTACCACTGTCTCTCGCTGATTGGCCAGAGACAGAGGAAGTGGAGTCAGTGAGGGAAATTTAAAACTTTAAAATTTTGCCCCGAAGGCGAGCAATTGCAAAATTTCCAAACAGTGAGCAAGAATAAATTTGATGCATTTGCTCGCTGAAGGCATGTAAGGGGTCCAGGGTGGCTTTACCACTTGTATACAAAAATAATATAGTTATTTCAATAATATTAATAAGAATATGAACAAGAAAAAATGAAATTTTCAAATATTGAATATTCCCTTTTAATAGATTATTTTTTCAAAAGATTACAAAATTTGAGGCCCCCCTTCAAATTTTATGGTCATTCTAATAATAGCCTGATTTTATTTTGTCCATCAGCCCTTTGTCACGTTTCAATATTATCTGTAAAGCAGAGAGAAGTTGATATGGTTTGACGGAAATCATTTGTTTTTCTGCCGATTTAATTATAAAAAAATTAATAAAAATTTTTCGGGCAAAATCGGGCAAAAAGTCTCGATGCAATTATGTTCTACATGTATTCTAGTTTCAGAATCTATTGAGTTTGTTAGAAGGCAAGAGGATGCCCATATACTTTTTTGAAATTGAAAAAAATTTATATTGCTTTTTTTTTACTTACAAAAAAAAATTTATTTAAAAATAAATAACTAAAATATAAGAAAAACAAAAATATATTCAGAAAGAAGATTAATTTATCTACGATTCAAAAAAAAATTCATTAAAATTGGATTAATATTAATACATGAAAAAAATTCCTGAATATCGACTTAAAACGCAAAGAAAAGTTACTAAGTTTTCTTGCCCACTTTGGCGCTCTATAACTCGGGTTTGGGTTGGGTAAAAAAAAATGAATTATTGTCCTGAGGTCCACATATAGTCTATTATTAGTGTGCAAAACGTTGTTTTTATATTTTGAAGTTCATTTTTTCGAATTATGGCCGCTTTTTTTCCTATTTCAGCCCACTGTGCGACGTTTGGTATAGGAGGTAGGCACGCTACCTACTACGCCAAACTCGGGGGCAAAAATTCTATATATTATTGGTAACTTGTATTTATAAAATTAAAAAAAAATGAGAGTTTCGAGTGAAATTATTGCATTTTGAATTCCTCTAAGAGCATAGAAAATTTCATCTCTTCAACGAACCCAGGACTTTTAATTGTTGTTGAACTTATCCTTATTTTGAGTGCTGCGGGAGTTCATTTTAGATCTCTTCCAATTTTTAGATGTTTCTTCTCCATCTCGCACTAAAAAAAAATCTTTTTTTCTTATCTTTTAGTGCTCTAAATGGCGTGATTGTTGCAGTGCCTGTTGTCAAGATGGAAAATGCATTCCTGGTGAGTTGTTTGATTCTTTCCCTCTCCTATCTCATGTTGGCCACAGCGTGTTGCTCTCAGGCCCGGGTCCAATAAGTACGGGATTTTTTTTTTTTAAACGAATGCGAGTGCGAGTGCGCCGAGTAAGACGCATATAGAATAGAATAATTGAGAAAGAAGATGGTACTATCTGATTAATTAAACGTAGTTAAAAACGACACTTACGGGTATCCGTTTTCTATATTATAATATATGATTATAATAAACGCAATAATAAATCTCGAACTTTAAAAAAATCTGGTGTGACTAGTCGCACAGCACACAACTTTCTCTTACCCTTCGGTAATCGAAAGTTGTGTTCTGTGCTTGTCACACCAGATTTTTTTGTGTCGAGCTATATTTAGTTTCCGCCGATATATTAGAATTCAAGATGTAAAATTTATAAACATGGGAAAATATTTATCTGTTGATACCATGGCTACCATTTCTCCTATCTTCCCTATGAAGTAAAAGAGTAAAGTGTGCTTCAAACAATTTTGAGAGCAAAATGAGAATATACATTTAAAACAGCATCTAAAAAATAATTGATTTTTGAATTTTAATCAAAGTCGTTGGAGCGAAGTTTGAGAAAATCGAAAAAAAGTGAAAAAGTTTGCTCAGGGGCCGACATCTTGTGGGTACGTAGATGGCGACCACGAGCTGCCCCGAGCTGGGACAGGCAGTCCTTCAGTTCTTGAAATGTCTGTCTCTTCCTTTCTCTTTTCAACAGGCGTCAGACCATGCGACGGGCCGGCCTGTCCTATTTCTTCCGGTCGTAAAAACGTATGATAGGGTTGGAGGGAAAGATTGACCGCCGACCCCGTATCGCGGGAATAATCAGGCGAGGAAAGAAGAAGAAAAAAAGTGAAAAAGTGCTTCAGTAAAGTACTAGTACTCTATGGCCGATTTTGATTAAAAGCTTATTTCCACGCTCCATGGGAGTGTCTAACTCTAATATAAAATTTCAACCATGTTGATAAGAGAATTGGCTGTTCAGTTTTACTTAAATAAATCCATCATCAGTTCTTAAGAGATTATTGGCATTGGATTTATTTATGTAAAACAACGTGAATGGAGATATCGATAGAGATTGGTCACTGCGATCATTCTAAAATTTCAACCTCCTAGCTCTTTTCGTTCTTGAGATATTTTGTTCACACACACACAGACAGGCATACACATTTAACTATCAAATTTTATTGGATTTTTTTACATTGTTGAAATTTACTTACTTTCAGTCATTGATTCCATTCGGCGAAATTAAAATAACCAAAAACACAAGGATCAATGGAGATCGATTGAAAATTTTGCTTATTTGCGTTCGGAGAGAGCTCCCGATTGTTGCCCTCAATTCAACTAAATTTTGAGAACCACATATGTGGATACGACTACCAAAAACGGTCGTTTCTAACAGTAAATATACTAATAAAACTATTTAGGGGCTTAAAAGTCCCCAAATTGAAACTCTATTTTTGGAATTTTGGCCACGTTTTCGAGATTTGCGCGCTGCAAACGACCTAAATTTTGAACTGTAAAAAGTCAATTTTATTAAACGTCTCAAAGAATGAATTGTCCTCTAATTTCTTTTTTTTTTTTTATAGATCCTTCTCACTTGAAATGTGATGTCTGCGCCAATCACGCATGTCCTCAAGGGTATGAATGCGCCAAGCAAGTGGTCAATTGCTTTGCGGCCCCCTGTCCTCCTCTTCCTCGCTGCTGCAAGGATAAAGAAAATCAAACAGATTGCATCTAGAAAGAACTTAAAACATTGAAAAGTCAATGGTTTAGATTTAGAATAAATATTTGAACTTCGAAATAAAAAAAAAATTCTTATTGCAGGTGAAATGGAATATTGAACTTTGTTTTATTTATAATAAAATGGGTCTAAAAAATAAAATAAACGGAACAAAAACAAATAAAAAGAGAAGAGATTTGTTTTACTTTTCTATTAACCAAATAAATGAAATAAATATTTAAAGAAATAATCTCTTGAAATAGATCTTTTCTCCTGACATAATTATAGAAATAATGAAGTTGCGTGCGCTTTTGCAGTTGATTCTCACAGGAAAAACGGAGGATACAGAAGAACACAAAATCACTTCGTTTAATTATAAAGAAAAAAAAAAACATGAATAATTTTTAATAGATTGAAAAAAATCTTTTGCAATGCGTGTCGAAGTGGAAATTAGCAAAAAAAATTTAAATTTAAATAAAATAAAAATGGCGAAATTAATATTTTTATCAGGATACGGCTTTGTTGAAATTAAAGTTGATAAATAAATTATTTTTTATTAAAGGGTCAGATGACTAATTGAAAAGTCTCGATTTCATATTAAAATATTATATCTAACAAAGCTTTGAGTGTTAGCGAGGCCAAACATCCCATGGCCCCCGGGAATCGAACCCAGGATCTCCAGCCTTTCCGGGGCATAGGCATTGTTAGATATATATCTCTAAGACTTAGTTAAGTCCGAAAAGATTCGAGATGTTTTGAAAACTAATATCTAATTCAAATATATAAATCTCGAAAATATTCAACTTTAATTAAAATATTATATTAAAAATAAAAAAATTGCAACCTGCAAACGTCAGTTTCCTGGTCAGCTTTCAATTATCTCAATATTAAAAATTTATTTATTATTTAATTTGATAAAATGGTTGATGCAGTCCAAACAAGGGCGGATTCAGAGGTGTTTCTCGGGTGGGGGTAATCTGGTGTGACTCGTCGCACAGCACACTATTTTTTCTTATTATCGGTAATTTAAAGGCACATTCTGTACTTGATTGGCAGAATATAAATACAAATCAAATTTTTAAGTATTAATTTTTAAAATTTTACATTAAAAATAAATTTTTTTGCAAAAAAAAGGTATTTTTCAAATCTCGGGGGGGGGGGGGGTAATTACCTCCTTACCCCCCCCCCTCCCTTGTATCCGCACTTGAGTCCAAATGAATACAATTAAATAAAAAAAATTTGTGTTTTCTTTCTTGGAGAAAAAATAACAGGTAGTATGTCGTTTTTTGGTTTAATTTTTAAAAAAATCGATTAATTTTCAATAATATTTATTTTTGGTTTACAGGTGCGCTAACATGTTTCGGCCAAGGTCGATTTTTAATAATTAAACCAAAAAACGACATACTATCTGGCACTTTTTTTCCAAGAAAGAAAACACAAGTTTCTTTTATTTAATATTTATTTTGCATTTCTCTTTCTTTTCTCCTCTGGACGTTTGCAGGTGATGAGATACCCACATAAGAAAGTACATGTTTAGGTAAGAGAAAGGATATCAGAGGCAAGTTCTCAAATAAAAGCTGGTTCAATTACTTGTTGAAATTTACACCTAAAAAATCATAACACTTTCAATAAATTGCAACTAATATATTAAATATTAATTTATTTTCCTATTTAAATAAACATCAATTTGCGGACATTTAGTTATTATTTAATTATTTTTTTTTCTTTTCAAAAAAATATATTTTTAAATATATCTTTGATTCACCCCAAGAAAAAGTTGCAATGACGCCACTGTTCGAATCCATATTTTTTTACTCTTTTTTTTCCTATGGGAGCGTTCAACTGTGTTATCACTACCTATAAATTGATAAATGAAAATATTTCGCCTGCTTCCACCCTGAGGATTTGTCGTAGGCTGGTGCGCACCCAGGGAAAATTTTTTTCTTTTCCATTACTTGGTATTTTTAAACATTCCCTTCAATTGTGACGTCACTCCCAAAATTCAAAGCGTTTGAATATAAACAAACATTTATTTTTTTTAATTAATCTTTTCCATAATTTCTACCGAAAATCCAAGTTTACAAATTTTTCAAGTAATTAAAAGATTATGGGTTAATATGGATCGTTTTCACGTGAATCATTTCGATCCTTTTGTTCCAAATATTAAATTGAAATCACTTGATCTCGTAAATGGATGTGTAAGTAAATATAACCTATTATTTCTTTTTCGGCTTTTTGACAGTTCTAAATTTTTTAGCTGTCAGATGAAGCCAAAGATACTGTAAAAAGAGCAGGTGAAGGATTTTTGGCTCTTCTTGAAGAGAAATTTTATAAACTTGATCAAAAGATTATTCGGTGTATACTGGCTCTTCTGGTCTTGCTTTATTATATTTAAAGCTTTTCAAAATAACAAATGATAGAGAGTTTATCAGGGTAAGATTTCTATTCGACTAGTTGTTTTTAATAGACCCAAAAACATAAAATTGTATTTTTCTAGAAAGGCCTCGCGGTTGTGACGCCGATTCTTTCCCATTTGAACCAACGTCGAGTGAGTTTTCTGAATGGCGATGCGGGCCCTTTGGCCCTTGGGGCTGTTCTTATTATTATAAAGGGGATGTTCAACATTCCCTTAATTGTATTGAGAAGTAAGAGACTAATTTATATTATGTCTTTTCGTTTTTATTAAAATTAAAAGAATATTTGATTTTTTTGCTAAATAGAAATATAATTTCAGATTAAAAGCTCTGGTTCCATTTGTGGTCCATGAAGATACATGTGATGAAGTCCTTTATGGACGATCTGGATTTCTCTTTGGCTTATTATTTGTCAACCATCATTATGGGGATGATATTATTGAGCGAGATATCTTTAGAAAGGTATATAGCAAGATTTTTTTTTCTGAGTTTTTTCAATTCCTTTTATTTTTATTAATTTTTTCCGTCTCTCTCTCTGTCTGGGAGATCAAATCCCCCCAAGAACAAACACAAACGAGCTACATATTAAATCAAAAGCATTTATATATTCCAACTTTTCTTAAATAATTTATTTTTGTTTTCCAGGTAATAAAAGTAATAATTCGTTCAGGACAGAATTTATCAGATCACCTCAAAAGTCCTTGTCCTCTACTCTATGAATGGCATGGCAAAAATTACGTAGGAGCAGCCCACGGACTTGTTGGAATTTATTATACTCTACTACTGGTAAATTTAAATACATCATTCAAAAACCCATCATATTTTTGCACCGGACGAAAGAGAAATCTTTTCTTCTGACTTTTTCATTTTTCAGAGAGTT
>JAKCPI010010752.1:0-15472 GCA_023213315.1 Euborellia annulipes
TAAAATTTTATTTTTCGCTTTTTTTTGTTTTGAAACCTAATATAAGTAAATTATTTTGTTTGAAAATTTCTTTTAACATTCGTTTTACTTTCTCTTACCCTATATGAAATAAATACAAAGTATTGCGATCATGTTAAAAATTCGATGTCGAGATTTTAATGGATATACACGTTTTAACGTCCCTGAGTCCAAAAAAAGTGGGTCCCTCAAATTGGCCTGTCTGTGTGTGTGTCTGTCAATCTCAACAACGAAAAGAGCTAGGAGATTGAAAATTCTATTTAAGTTAGGCACCCCACTTTACGAGGGAAAATAAACTTTTTAAACAAAATCGGCCAAAAGTACCAGTACTTTACTAATGCACTTTTTCAGTATTTTTCGATTTTTTCCAAAATTAAAGATTTTGATTAAAATTCAAAAATTAATTAATTATTTTTAGATGCTTCTTTTTTTTTTTTTTTTTTTTTTTTAAACATTCACACTTTTTCTCATTCACACTCACACACACATTCACACTGTCTTTTCGGTAGCTCAGGCCATATAAGACATTTACGATAACCGTTATTTATGAATTTATATATATTAGGGTCCAGGCATTTTGTACCTAAGCCATCCGGTATCCAGATGGCTTAAATAAAATCATCGGACTGCCTGGGGTCCGAACCCCGCGACGTTTGGTATATGAGGTACTAGCACGCTAACCTCTACACCATGCCCCGAGGGCTTTCCAAACTTAATATAATTATACCTCCTCGAAACAAATTTCTTCGCTCCACACCTATTTTTTTTTATAGAGGTTAAAAAAAAATAATAATAAAAACTATATTAGAAAAAATTTCAAAACTACAATTCCCGAATAATAACAATGTGTTGGCTTCCCCCTCTCCTCGGTTGGAAATTATTTATATAGACCATAATTCATTCATAATTTATTTAAATCAAATATCAGAGAATTTTTTTTTTTAATTTTTATCGGTATAAATAGGTCTTTCCAATAAATTTCATTCAATCGTCAATTTAAGACAGTTAAATCCAATTCAATTCAAGGGCGGTCCTAGCCTTACATTTGGGGGGGGGGTCACTGTTTTTTTTTTTTTTATAGTATAAATAAATGGGCCTGGACCCCAATAAATATATATTAATCAAATATGAGTATCGTTTAAGTCTTAAATGGCCTAAGTTGCCGAAAAGATTGTGTGAATGGGAGAGTGAGTGGGAAAAAAAGTGTGTTAAAAAAAGAACGATTTGGGGGGGGTCGACGACCCCCTTGATTCAATTCAAATCAATATATGATAGAATTTTTTTATTGAATTTTATTGTTAGGAATTAAATTTTTTCTTTACAATTTCAACAAGTTAAGTCATCCCAATTTGATGCCTATACATTTAGGTTTGAATGAATACTGACTTGATAATTTAAAAATTCAGTATACATTATTTATGTAACACTCTACATTACATTAGCCAATAATTATCTAAAGAAAATAGATAATCAAAGAATTTTTTTAATTAAATCAATTTCCCTAATATAAAGTATTATTAAACAATTTTTTTTTTTGAAGATCAATGTCCACTGGGGCTTAAAACCATCCTCCTACCCTAACTTTCTTGAAAAATATACCTTAAATAGAATAAATTTATTTATTATATTATTTTTATTTTTCAGATGGCAAACAGGTAAGAAGAGTCATCACCAGTCTTCACTCCTCATGAACCTGCTAGCTGCTCCTGTCTTCAAGGCTCAAACTGCGCTTCCAGCACCTGCAGTACAACTAAGGCTTGTAAATTTTTATTAGCGGGGCGCAGAGCTAGATATATTTAGGTTTTTTCAAAATTTCGTTTTCTTTTTGATTCGACTTCAATAACTTTTTTAGATAGATACAAAAATAAAAATAGGATGTATTAATATTTTCTTTCTCCATTCCAGGATCCCTAATTTAACCATTTTTTTCAGAGCCCCAATTCATCGATTGAAGACATCGTGGGATAACAATGGATGTGTGTATGTAAGTAGGGTCTTGTAAAATTTGTATTCTATTACGAATGCAAATTAAAACATCCACCGTGGGACATCATCTTCATGAGACAAAACAAAGTGTTTAGCTTTTAGGTTTAGTCATAGGAAGGATATGTGTATTGGGGTATCTCTTCATCTCTTTCTATCTTTTTTCTTTTTCAGCTTAATTTAAATGTTAAATACACATAATCCTTTAAGTTAGATATACTACATTATTTAGAAGCTAGGGGGAGATAAAACATTTCTGCGCTCACGCTTTCTTTCTTTTTTTGGAGGGGGGGTGAGGGGGTCTAGGCCTCAGGATCCTCTGAGTATCAACTGAATGTTTTTCGATTGGGGAATGATGTTCTTATACTGGCATAGGTGTCGTTATTCTTTCCCCATTGTTTCCCAATAGGACGGCAGTGATTGGGGCACTGCAACGTTAGGTGATTAAGATAGGGATTTCCAGAAAGAATGTCTATTTTCTAATTGACTGATGTTCAGGAGAAAAAGAGGATTCTCTATTAACGCGTTTTTTGCAAGAAAGATTATCTAAATCTTCAAATAATTCGAAAACCGGTCGTCCACTGGATTCTTGGCCTGAATGTTTTAGTGGAGGGTGGTGGGTTAGAGGCGGAGTGGAGCGCTCTTTGGATAGGATAGGGGTTGTTTAGCTTTTTTATACATTCCGACCCTCACCATACTCTTTACTGAGGCATTCAGGTCCTTGGCCCGGTCTTGTACTTACCGGGATTCGCATCCTAACACCGTTTTTTCTATTTTCATTTCTTCTTCAACTTTACTTGGGTGTGGGCGCGTTTCACCGTTCCGTTATCGATAACTTTTTTTGAAATATAGACTTACCTGTTTATCGGGGTGTTCGTGTTTCGCGATCGTCTCAAGAAAGAAGAGGCTCTCCACTGAAGAGTTAGGTGGCCAACTGAGCCACAGAGGGGATTGGGTGTAGGTTAGATTTAGAAGACAGAAGACTTGGGTTTCTGCGAGTACTTCTTCAAGCATGGGCGTAACTAGAGAATCTGGCTGGGGGGGGGCCATGGGACCAGCCATCCTCGCTGGGGCGGGGGGCATGAGACCAGATAACCTCGGTGGGTGAGTCATTCCACGTCAAATCGATACACTTTTTAACCTCACCATCTCAAATTATAGAGAAAAATTAATTAAAACAACCCTTGCGTTAGTTTTTTGTCATAATTGGGAAAAATTACACAGGCTAACAGTGATTTTGGTACCGGGGGTATTTTGAGCTGATCTCCGAGTATATGCGACGTCCTTTTTCCAAAAATGTCGTCCGTTTTGCTCGAATAGCTCTAGTTTTAGAGATATAGAGAATATAACGTTTTAATTGAAATTCTGCTCTAAAGTGGCTCTTATTTTGAGTTTTCTAGATTTTTTTATGTTTTCTCTTAAAGATATACAGGTAGCTAAGATACATAGAAAATCTAGAGATTCTGCCCAATCAGAAGTGATTTAGTGGTGCAAACACGGCTAAAAATTGAAAAAAATTCAATTTTTCCAGCCATCATTCATTCGTGCAAATCGGTTAATTATTAACGAAATTATAAACAAAATAGTTAATCTACAAATCAAAGATCAGAAAATTTTATGATTAAGATGGTGTTTTGCTTAGAAGAATTCTTGGGTGTAGTGATAGCGCTGAAATAACAAGTTTATAATTTCTTTAATAATTAACCGATTTGCACAAAGGAATTATTTCTGGAAAGCTAAAGAGTTACAGAATATCGTACATATATGTTTTTTGCATTCAGAGATGTTAAAAAATTTAAAATGTTAATGTTTAAAATGTTAAAAAATTTTAGGGTTGTCTAAATTTTTTTCAACTTTTAGCCTTATTTTGCACCACTAAATCACTTCTGATTGGGCAGAATCTCTAGATTTTCTATGTATCTTAGCTACCTGTATATCTTTAAGAGAAAACATAAAAAAATCTAGAAAACTCAAAATAAGAGCCACTTTAGAGCAGAATTTCAATTAAAACGTTATATTCTCTATATCTCTAAAACTAGAGATATTCGAGCAAAACGGACGACATTTTTGGAAAAAGGACGTCGCATATACTCGGAGATCAGCTCAAAATACCCCCGGTACCAAAATCACTGTTAGCCTGTGCAGAGGCGTACAGAGGCAGTTGGGGGCCTGGGGCGGCACTAGAAGAAAGGGGGCCTTATATTTAATTTTTTTTTTTTTGGGGGGGGTGCTCATCTTTAAATATCCTTCTCCTCCATACACAAAAATATTTTTAAAATACCGTATATCCCTGAACCCCAAGGCCCCGGGGCCTCTCAAAGAGAAATTTTCATTAAATTTTTTTTTTTTTTTATCTAAATTTTTCCGTTTTTACTTGAGCCCTGAGGCCCCGGGGCCTATTTAAAGAGAAATTTTCATTTAATTTTCTTTTTTTTTTTAATCAAAATTTTCCCATTTTTACTTGACTCTGAGGGCCCCGGGGCCTCTCAAAGGGAAATATTTAATTTTTTTTTATATATATATGAGGGCCTATGCCGGCTCGGGGCCTGGGGCGGACCTCCCCCCCCCCCTAGCCACTGAGCCTGTGTAATTTTTCCCAATTATGACAAAAAACTAACGCAATGGTTGTTTTAATTAATTTTTCTATGATCCCATCATGATCCCTCGATGAGGCTTATATTATCTTTTAACCTTTAAGCAAGGACCATTTTAGAATTATTTCAAAATTTTCGAAGTGGTACTTTTTGAGAAAAATTAATTTAAATTTTTGATTTTGAAATTAAAAATTTTTTTTTATTACCACCCCAGGTGTGTTGTATATCATTGGAAAGGGCATCTAAAAAGCTGTAAAATGACACCTCATTCATCTCTCTATCTCATCTCTAAGAGATTTTAGAGCAATTTAAATAGATGTGATTAGGTCGATTTTTTGCCATTTTTGACAAATTTAACACGCCATATCTTTTAAACGAGTTGAGATATCAAGTTGAAATTGGGGCTTTTTCTTAGTCTCTATTGACTCTACCTATGACCCAAATTTCATACAAATCTGAGATGGTGATGTTAAAAAGTGCATCGATTTGACGTGGAAAGAATGACTCGGGCCTGGAAAGCCCCATATTTTCTCAATTTTTCTTGGGGCAAAGATCTTTCTGGGGGGGGGCCACGAGCCTTCTGGGGGGGGGCCAGGCCCCCCCGGGACCCCCCTAGTTACGCCCATGTCTTCAAGGTAACTAATTTTTAATATCTATAAAAGGAATTTGAAAAAACACCTGATTTTTATGAAATATTATTGTCAATACGATTAACCAATTGTTATACCTGGTATATTTCATTTTTCAATTCCCTCAAAATTTTTTTCAAATTCCACTTTTAATAATAATAATATTTATTTAATATTTATAATTTTCTCCTTTGTTTCAGATGGGTGGTTGGGAGTGGGGCTGCACTTCGGCGTTCTTCGAATGCAACCAAGTGAATTCTTCAGTACGTAAATATTTAATCAAATCCATTAAAAATAATTATTCTAAGATATAAGAAAAATATTCTTTTCTTTTTTTTTAGTCAAGGGCGGCATCATTATAAAAATTTAGAAATATTATTTCTCATCATTCTTAATGCCGTGGGGGCATGAAAATTTCAAGATAAAATAAATAGAAAAGCATAACAAGAAAACAGTGACTTTGATAAATTGGATCTAAAACGTCAACTCAAATAAATAAATATATTTTAATTTAGATAAATAAAATAAAATATCAAATCTTAAGTAGGCATATAAATTTTTTTTTTTAAGTCACGCTAATTTCTTGATATTAATTTTGTAAATTTTTTTTTTAGGTGACACATCAAAAAGAATAAACAAACAAAATAAGAAAATATTCGCTCAATTTTCACTATAACATGTCGCCATATTATTCCCCGGGGGGGGGGGGGGGGGGGGGGGGGGGGGGGGGGGGGGGGGTGGGAAATTCCCTCTAATAAAGTGAAATAATTAAGAAAAATGATATTCAAATATCAACATCAATGAACTTGTTTAGAAATAAAAATGAATATTTGAATTCTGTGAATACCTATTGCTTCGTTCTGGTAAACTTGATAGCAACATAAGAATAGATAGAAAAGAAATTAATTACTAATTTTGATCTACAATATCTTAATGAATCTTTAAAAATCATCTTATTGCATCAATCAAACTCTACAATCAGTAGTAGCCATAAACATCATGATTTGCCCAAGAACTCTTTTGGAGGCTAGGGAGGGCTGTAAGGGGAGATGTGGAGGCCCTTTAAAGAAAAATCAACTTGAGGAACAGGTATGTTGATCTTGGCGTCATTGTTACCCTTTGATAAGTGAGACAGATTCTTAAACATATCCTTTTTGCAGATTTGACCACTGCAATTGGAATAAGCTGAATTGATAAAGGAGTCCGTCGAATGACCTTCAACTCCTCCTGAAGGTGAATATTTTAGGCTTCTACTGTGCATAATCACATGTGACTTAATCACATTTGCATAGGAGTCAATATCCTTTTCCTTATCCTTAGTTTCCTCCGTCCAAGCTATACTAGCTTCTTTAAAGGAAACATTTTTATTGGCCATATATTCTTTAATTTTCCTTTGCTTTGCAAATTCTGGGCAATCTGGGTTGGTAGCCCTGTGATTACCCTGGCAGTTGATACATTTCACTTCATTTACTGTACACCTACATTCATCCATTTTGTGCTTATCTGAAGAACATAGTTCACAAACCGGATCTTTCCGCCTACATTTTAAACTAGTGTGACCAAATTTAAAACAAAAGAAACACTGAACTGACCTTTGTATGTAAGGTTCGACCGAGCAATGTACTCCTAACAGGTAGATATGTGTGGGAAGCATTTGCGCCCTGAAAGTGAGAATGACTAGTGGCAGAGGTCTAATCTGCCCTTGTTTTTTATTAATAATCCTTTTAACTTTAATAATTTCTTTATCTGAGACAATTGAACTTAATATATCTTCTTCAGACAAAGAGCAGTCCACATCCCTAGCAATGTCCTGCCTATAAAGAAGAAAGTTAGGGATATAACATCCTAAATTATTATTTACCCAATATTCTTTAGTTATGAGCCTATTAGCTAGCTTGAAATCAGCTAATTCAACTTTGAATCTGTCTCTGCCTATTTTTTTTTATATAGCGGATATTTTTATATATTTCAAAATCATTATCCCTAATAATTTTACCAATTGCCATTGGATGGCGTATCTTATCTTCCTTATTTTCTAAGATATCGACAAAGAGAGCGTAAGGCCCATAATCTTTTTCATCAAATAAATTATTTTTACATACCTCATAGAACGACTTACGTGACTCTTGACGAATAGAGTCTTGAGAAGCAATCATTTGCGAAAAATCATTAGATGCCGGGTTGCTTTGTTGTGAACAATTTATAAATGACTTGTGAGACGTATTCTCAGAGCCCAGAGAAGAGGGTTCAGGGGGCAAAGAAGTGTGAGGGGTTGATAGTGTGTTTGTAATAGTTTTTTTCTTTTTAATATTTTGATGTTCACTGCTGGTTTCTTTTTCATTTTTCCTCTTATATCGAGTATAATCCATTTCTTCATCCTCATTGTCATTTAATATATTTAAAGAGTTCACAATTAGGGCAGTTTCTTGAGGCCCTAAGGCCCATGAGTTCGTGCCCTCGGCCATTAACCTCCCACTGGGGGTTAGGATATGGCCACCACTTCACTTACACTTCACTCGCACTTTTTATAAAAAATTTTTTACTCGTCCAGTTAGGTGGGCTCTATGGCAAGATTTTTAAACACAAAAGCTCAAGGAATGAGTTCAAATTAAATTAAAAACTTCAACTTTAAGGAGGAGAAAATTTTTTTGTTGTTAAACCAAAAAAAATAAAATAAATATTTTCACATAGGCCTACTTATAAATTCTACGTCTAGAAAATCGAATGTACCGTACTGTCGGGAACTAAATATATGTCGACACAAAAAATCTGGTGTGACAAGCACAGAACACAACTTTCGATTACCGAAGGTAAAAGAAAGTTGTGTGCTATGCGCCAGTCACACCAGATTTTTTGTAATTTTTCTCCTGGATTTGTGATAGAAAAAGAATTTATTATGAAATTTCAAAAAAAAAAAAAGCCGAGGGGGAGTGCCCCCCTTCGCCCCCCACCTGGATACGCAACTGGTTGTACCATCTTTTGTAACCTGTCCGTTTTGTTGGCATTTTGTTGCTGTACGTCCAGTTGAATGGATAAATAAATAAATAAACAAACACCCGCCTACAACGAAGTCCTCTGAGCACAAAGACACCGTGGCGAACATTGATTTGATTTCTGAAAGGTTCCTAGAAGATATGCAGCTCAAATGACTCGCCATTATATTAGAAGTGACCTTCTAATCCTCTTTTGTTACATGCCATAAACCACCCCATTTTAACTTTTATATCAAGCCCTCGGACTTTGGTGTAGTGGTTAGCGTGCTGTTCCTTGTTAAACACCTTTTATTCATATAATTATTCTTTTTCGCACGCATGATGCTCTCTGATTTATTTAATATTCATAACCTTGAGTTTGTTTTTTTGTTGTTTCTTCCTCTTACCAGTATAAATAGCGAGGAGTCAGCTAATCAATGTTTTAGTGATTCGAATCTCTGAGTGAAAACATGTCGTTAAAATTCACTCTTTTCTTTTTATTGTTCCTTTTGAATCTTTCGTATATCTTTTCTGATCTATGCACTCATGATAACGAAAAGGTAAAAATTCTATATAACTTAATTAAAAACATTCACACAGTCTTTTCGGCAACTTAGGCCATTTAAGACTTTAGACGATAACCGTTGTAATTAATTATATATATTGGGGGCATGGGCGTACCCAGCGAGGGGCAGGGGGGGCAGCTGCCCCCCTAGAAGCAACAAAAAAAATTAAATGCTTATAAAGTGATGAAACGAAACAAAATTGGTGGTTGGCGACGGAGAATGATTCTTTTTGTTAGGACTCGAGGGTTTTTAGGCCTTTAATTCGAAGGCTTTACCCCTCTATATAAAAAATAGCTATGTCACAATCTGGACGACCATGATCTGCCCCCCTGGACGACCATGATCTGACCATGCCCCCCCTAGATTTGATCCTGGGTACGCCCATTATTGGGGGTTCAGGCATTTCTATTTAAGCCATTTGGTATCCAAATGGCTTAAATAAAATCATCGGACTGCCTGGGTCCGAACCCGCGACGTTTGGTATAAGAGGTAGGCACGCTACCTACTACGCCAAACTCGGGGGCAAAAATTCTATATATTATTGGTAACTTGTATTTATAAAATTTAAAAAAAATGAGAGTTTCGAGTGAAATTATTGCATTTTGAATCCCTCTAAGAGCATAGACAATTTCATCTCTTCAACGAACCCAGGACTTTTAATTGTTGTTGAACTTATCCTTATTTTGAGTGCTGCGGGAGTTCATTTTAGATCTCTTCCAATTTTTAGATGTTTTCTCCATCTCGCACTAAAAAAAAAATCTTTTTTTCTTATCTTTTAGTGCTCTAAATGGCGTGATTGTTGCAGTGCCTGTTGTCAAGATGGAAAATGCATTCCTGGTGAGTTGTTTGATTCTTTCCCTCTCTTATCTCATGTTGGCCACAGCGTGTTGCTCTCAGGTCCGGGTCCAATAAGTGCGGGATTTTTTTTTTTTGAACGAATGCGAGTGCGCCGAGTAAGACGCATATAGAATAGAATAATTGAGAAAGAAGATGGTACTATCTGATTAATTAAACGTAGTTAAAAACGACACTTACGGGTATCCGTTTTCTATATTATAATATATGATTATAATAAACGCAATAATAAATCTCGAACTTTAAAAAAATCTGGTGTGACTGGCGCACAGCACACAACTTTCTCTTACCTTCGGTAATCGAAAGTTGTGTTCTGTGCTTGTCACACCAGATTTTTTGTGTCGACATATATTTAGTTCCCGACAGTACGGAACATATGAATTCAGATGTAAAATTTATAAGTATGGGAAAATATTTATATTTTGTTACCATGGCAACCACTTCTCCTATCTTCCCTAGGAAATACAAGAGTAAAGTGGTCTTCAGAAGATTTCAATTGCAAAATGAGAATATACATTTTAAAGAGCATCTAAAAAATAATTGATTTTTGAATTTTAAAAAAAATCGTTGGAGCAAATTTTGAGAAAATCGAAAAAAACTGAAAAAGTACATCAGTAAAGTACTAGTACTCTTTGGCCGATTTTGATTAAAAGCTTATTTTTCCGGTCCCGGGAGATGTTTAACTTAAATATAAAATTTCAGCCTCATAGCTCAATTCCTTCATGCTTAAAATTGAACACACACACACCCACACACCCACACACCCACAGACAGACCATGTCGCGAAAACCACTTTTTTGGATTCAGGGGACCTCAAAACGTGAAGATCCATCAAAATCTCGACATCGAATTTTTGACATGAATCCAATACTTTCTCTCTATATATATATTACATATATACATAGGTAAGAAGAAGAAAAAAAGTGGAAAAAGTGCTTCAGTAAAGTACTAGTACTCTATGGCCGATTTTGATTAAAAGCTTATTTCCACGCTCCATGGGAGTGTCTAACTCTAATTTAAAATTTCAACCATGTTGATAAGAGAAGTGGCTGTTCGGTTTTACTTAAATAAATCCATCATCAGTTCTTAAGAGATTATTGGCATTGGATTTATTTATGTAAAACCGAAACGTCTTTTGAATGGAGATTTTTATTCGATAGAGATTCTCCCTCTTGGCTGACATCCTCTCTTCCTGTCTATCATTCTAAAATTTCAACCTCCTAGCTCTTTTCGTTCTTGAGATATTTTGTTCACACACAGACAGGCATACACATTTAACTATCAAATTTTATTGGATTTTTTTTTACATTGTTGAAATTTACTTACTTTCAGTCGTTGATTCCATTCGGCGAAATTAAAATAACCAAAAACACAAGGATCAATGGAGATCGATTGAAAATTTTGCTTATTTGCGTTCGGAAGTCCCGATTGTTGCCCTCAATTCAAATAAATTTTGAGAACCACATATGTGGATACGACTACCAAAAACGGTCGTTTCTAACAGTAAATATACTAATAAAACTATTTAGGGGCTTAAAAGTCCCCAAATTGAAACTCTATTTTTGGAATTTTGGCCACGTTTTCGAGATTTGCGCGCTGCAAACGACCTAAATTTTGAACTGTAAAAAGTCAATTTTATTAAACGTCTCGTGGAATGACTTTGTCCTCTAATTTCTTTTTTTTTTTTTATAGATCCTTCTCACTTGAAATGTGATGTCTGCGCCAATCACGCATGTCCTCAAGGGTATGAATGCGCCAAGCAAGTGGTCAATTGCTTTGCGGCCCCCTGTCCTCCTCTTCCTCGCTGCTGCAAGGATAAAGAAAATCAAACAGATTGCATCTAGAAAGAACTTAAAACATTGAAAAGTCAATGGTTTAGATTTAGAATAAATATTTGAACTTCGAAATAAAAAAAAAATTCTTATTGCAGGTGAAATGGAATATTGAACTTTGTTTTATTTATAAAAAATGGGTCTAAAAAATAAAATAAACGGAACAAAAACAAATAAAAAGAGAAGAGATTTGTTTTACTTTTCTATTAACCAAATAAATGAAATAAATATTTAAAGAAATAATCTCTTGAAATAGATCTTTTCTCCTGACATAATTATAGAAATAATGAAGTTGCGTGCGCTTTTTGCAGTTGATTCTCACAGGAAAAACGGAGGATACAGAAGAACACAAAATCACTTCGTTTAATTATAAAAAAGAAAAAAAAAAAAACATGAATAATTTTTAATAGATTGAAAAAAATCTTTTGCAATGCGTGTCGAAGTGGAAATTAGCAAAAAAAAATTTAAATTTAAATAAAAATAAAAATGGTGAAATTAATATTTTTATCAGGATACGGCTTTGTTGAAATTAAAGTTGATAAATAAATTATTTTTTATTAAAGGGTCAGATGACTAATTGAAAAGTCTCGATTTCATATTAAAATATTATATCTAACAAAGCTTTGAGTGTTAGCGAGGCCAAACATCCCATGGCCCCCGGGAATCGAACCCAGGATCTCCAGCCTTTCCGGGGCATAGCGTCGCATTGTTAGATATATATCTCTAAGACTTAGTTAAGTCCGAAAAGATTCGAGATGTTTTGAATACTAATATCTAATTCAAATATATAAATCTCGAAAATATTCAACTTTAATTAAAATATTATATTAAAAATAAAAAAATTGCAACCTGCAAACGTCAGTTTCCTGGTCAGCTTTCAATTATCTCAATATTAAAAATTTATTTATTATTTAATTTGATAAAATGGTTGATGCAGTCCAAACAAGGGCGGATTCAGAGGTGTTTCTCGGGTGGGGGTAATCTGGTGTGACTGGTCGCACAGCACACTATTTTTTCTTATTATCGGTAATTTAAAGGCACATTCTGTACTTGATTGGCAGAATATAAATACAAATCAAATTTTTAAGTATTAATTTTTAAAATTTTACATTAAAAATAAATTTTTTTGCGAAAAAAAGGTATTTTTTCAAATCTCGGGAGGGGGGGGGTAATTACCTCCTTACCCCCCCCCTCCCTTGTATCCGCACTTGAGTCCAAATGAATACAATTAAATAAAAAAAAATTTGTGTTTTCTTTCTTGGAGAAAAAATAACAGGTAGTATGTCGTTTTTTGGTTTAATTTTTAAAAAAATCGATTAATTTTCAATAATATTTATTTTTGGTTTACAGGTGCGCTAACATGTTTCGGCCAAGGTCGATTTTTAATAATTAAACCAAAAAAACGACATACTATCTGGCACTTTTTTTCCAAGAAAGAAAACACAAGTTTCTTTTTATTTAATATTTATTTTGCATTTCTCTTTCTTTTCTCCTCTGGACGTTTGCAGGTGATGAGATACCCACATAAGAAAGTACATGTTTAGGTAAGAGAAAGGATATCAGAGGCAAGTTCTCAAATAAAAGCTGGTTCAATTACTTGTTGAAATTTACACCTAAAAAATCATAACACTTTCAATAAATTGCAACTAATATATTAAATATTAATTTATTTTCCTATTTAAATAAACATCAATTTGCGGACATTTAGTTATTATTTAATTATTTTTTTTTCTTTTCAAAAAAGTATATTTTTAAATATATCTTTGATTCACCCCAAGAAAAAGTTGCAATGACGCCACTGTTCGAATCCATATTTTTTTACTCTTTTTTTTCCTATGGGAGCGTTCAACTGTGTTATCACTACCTATAAATTGATAAATGAAAATATTTCGCCTGCTTCCACCCTGAGGATTTGTCGTAGGCTGGTGCGCACCCAGGGAAATTTTTTTTTTTCTTTTCCATTACTTGGTATTTTTTAAACATTCCCTTCAATTGTGACGTCACTCCCAAAATTCAAAGCGTTTGAATATAAACAAACATTTATTTTTTTTTTTAATTAATCTTTTCCATAATTTCTACCGAAAATCCAAGTTTACAAATTTTTCAAGTAATTAAAAGATTATGGGTTAATATGGATCGTTTTCACGTGAATCATTTCGATCCTTTTGTTCCAAATATTAAATTGAAATCACTTGATCTCGTAAATGGATGTGTAAGTAAATATAACCTATTATTTCTTTTTCGGCTTTTTGACAGTTCTAAATTTTTTAGCTGTCAGATGAAGCCAAAGATACTGTAAAAAGAGCAGGTGAAGGATTTTGGCTCTTCTTGAAGAAATTTTATAAACTTGATCAAAAAGATTATTCGGTGTATACTGGCTCTTCTGGTCTTGCTTTATTATATTTAGAGCTTTTCAAAATAACAAATGATAGAGAGTTTATCAGGGGTAAGATTTCTATTCGACTAGTTGTTTTTAATAGACTCAAAAACATAAAATTGTATTTTCTAGAAAGGCCTCGCGGTTGTGACGCCGATTCTTTCCCATTTGAACCAACGTCGAGTGAGTTTTCTGAATGGCGATGCGGGCCCTTTGGCCCTTGGGGCTGTTCTTTATTATTATAAAGGGGATGTTCAACATTCCCTTAATTGTATTGAGAAGTAAGAGACTAATTTATATTATGTCTTTCGTTTTTATTAAAATTAAAAGAATATTTGATTTTTTTGCTAAATAGAAATATAATTTCAGATTAAAAGCTCTGGTTCCATTTGTGGTCCATGAAGATACATGTGATGAAGTCCTTTATGGACGATCTGGATTTCTCTTTGGCTTATTATTTGTCAACCATCATTATGGGGATGATATTATTGAGCGAGATATCTTTAGAAAGGTATATAGCAAGATTTTTTTTTCTGAGTTTTTTCAATTCCTTTTATTTTTATTAATTTTTTCCCTCTCTCTCTCTGTCTGGGAGATCAAATCCCTCCCAAAGAACAAACACAGAGCAGAGAGCTACATATTAAATCAAAAGCATTTATATATTCCAACTTTTCTTAAATAATTTATTTTTGTTTTCCAGGTAATAAAAGTAATAATTCGTTCAGGACAGAATTTATCAGATCACCTCAAAAGTCCTTGTCCTCTACTCTATAAATAGCATGGCAAAAAATTACGTAGGAGCAGCTCCCGGACTTGTTGAAATTTAATTCTACTCTACTACTGGTAAATTTAAATACATCATTCAAAAAACCCATCATATTTTTGCACCGGACGAAGAGAGAAATCTTTTCTTCTGACTTTTTCTGTTTTCAGAGAGTTATTTGATATACAAATGTGATGCGCAACTTCACCGTTTCGGTCCTTTCACTTCATCAAAGCTACTGATACATAAATGCATATAGGTTTTTAGAGAGTGTCAATTATATAATATAATTAATATTAAAATTATTTTAAGCACTGTGAGGGACAATATTAAGTTCCACCCATGCTTTTCCTACTTGTGATTATATATATATACTGAGCATATATATATATATATTTTTTTTTTCATGGTTCCAAACCTAGAAAATTTCCAATGAAGATTTTCTTTTATAAAAACAATGAAATAATCGCAAGTAGAAAACGCATGGGTGGGAATGACTTGGGAGTTCACTGTACAAAGTAAATTATACATACAGTATTCAAAAACGCACACACTATCTCACATATACAGAGTTGGGTGTTTTCGCCACCCAAAGTATTTAAAAACTTAATTAATTTTAATGTAGCTCCGATGAAAGCGAGTACCCGAAACGATGACATCACGTTAGCTATCAAATAACGCTCTAAAAAATAAAAAAACACAAAAAATTTATTTTTATTCTACACAAACCTGAACTTTATCCTACAGGATAGATATTGCCAAACTACCCCGTTATTATTAATATATCATCTGGTCCTTAAGTATACATGAAAATAAGTCAAATGATTTGAGAGTGGTCCATCATACATTGGTGTTATTATTCTCCAAATCTTTCACATATATT
>JAKCPI010010753.1:0-21080 GCA_023213315.1 Euborellia annulipes
AAGTAACATTAAAAATATAATTTTTTTTTAGGACATATTTGTGGCATAAAAAATACTATTAATTAAGCATTTGAAATAATATTCGGTGCTTAACTCAATTTTAATTTTTTTGGCGCTTGACACACTAATGCACAACAGGGTCCATATAGATAAGTCTATTTTTTTTTTTGAAATTGTTAAGACGTAGGGCATGGATGAGTCCAATGGCGTTTATTCCTTTTGGTTTATTTATACAATACTTTTAAAATCTACTTAATATTTCTCTAAAATCGGAAAACAAAATTCAACTTATAAATTCACTTGAAAAAAAAAAAAAAAAAAAATTAATAAAGCCCCCTCTCTTTAAAAAGGAAATAAATAGATCCCTTGGATATTTATAACCATTTTGCACACAATCTGGCCACGAAGGGAAGTTTGAGGGCCGAGATCACAAGGCAGCCATTGAAACCTTTTTTTAACGCACTGGCGCCGATTTTTATATCCGCCAGCTGTTCCATTCATGGATGGATATCCATTGGGATTTCATTTTTTTTTTTTTTTGCGGTGATTAAAAAAAAAAAAAAAATTTCAATAAAAGTGAGCATCTTTCCATTTATTTTGAAATTAAATCCCTAGATACTTTCGAAGCATCTTTTTACTTTTTTTTTTATTAAAATCATGAAAATGTTGAGATATTTACTCACTAATTCATAAAACCTTAAACAACGTTTTAAGACGATTTAAAAAGAAGTTTAGCAAAATCCTAATTCATAGATGTCTAAAATCTAAATTAACTAAAATACCGACTCCATGTTTAAGAGCGTTTTAAGTTTAACTTAACCTCAAATTCTTCGATAACTTTAGACATTTCTCTCTCTATATTTTTTTTTTTAATCTTAAAATCTGTTATTATTATATTATTAGTTTCAATACGTTTGAGATTCAATATTTGATAGGTATTCAAACATATTTAATTTTTATCAAATCAATCGTAATTAATTATACAAATGTATTTTTAAATATTTATTAATTCATATATCCGAAAAAATAAGGGTGTGCCGCCGGGAGTCGAACCACGGATCCTCCGATTTGTACTCAGAGTGCCCTACCACTGGACCACAGCACGACATTCGGATATATGAAGTTCATTTATGAACTCAGTTTTTCCATTGTATAAATTTCGCGGCTCACATATAATATCTTAAATATTATATATTATAATTTCTTATTTATAAATGTATTTTTATTTAGTTGCTCAGGGGCCCACATCTTGTGGGTACGTGGATGGCGACCACGAGCTGCCCTAGCTGGGACTGGCGGTATTTCTTTTCTTTGCATATCAGTCTCTTCCCTTCTATATTTTCAATAGGCGTCAGACCGTGCGTCGGCCCGGTCTGCTCTATTCCTTCCCGGTCGCAAAAACCCCCAGCCCCTCCGCCGACCCGCACCACGGGCTTAAGGGGCAAAAAAAGAAGAAGTATTTTTATTTAGCTCCAAATTGCTTTTAATTGATTTACGTATATTCCTTCCAGTTCCTTTGGACAATATATTTAAACTGAAAAGCCTATACCAATACTAGAAGGCATCGATACTTTTTTCGTGTCCCTATACCTGTCTCTATTTGTCCCAAAACTTACAATCTCCAATCCTCACCAAGCATCTTCTTATCGTTAGATCTCCCAGAGGATTCTCTCCATCCCCTACTCTTATTTATTTTTTTCCCTTGTTGAAAAATGTCGTAGGAGTCCAATTCATTAAATGAGAGAATTTTCTAAGAATGTATTCATTTGAAAACTTTGGTCTAAATCTATTATATATTATAAAACAAAATTAGTTTGTAAATTCTCCAAAAGCCACCACGATTGGTTAAGCAAAATAATGAATGTATGATTCATTGAAAATTCATTCATATAGTTATAGACGCGATGCAATAAATAGTGGTTGGTGTTTGTGTTGGGGAATAGAGAGAATCAAAAGCAGAATAGCAGGAGGAACCAATCAGACAGCACTCCTCAATTATTATCAATTCAATTATCCTGACCAGGGAGCTGCAATTATGTTTAATAAATGGCTTCACGAAGCGGATTAGTTAAGGAATTGTTCAATAGTGCAGGGATAGCTTATGATTGTTCGGTAGATGACCACAAATAAGGCATCAAACTCGACTCAACTTGGCCCATTTATATAATCTGTTCCTTGTTGTTCTGGATTAGATCTTAGGTCTCCCCTCAACAAGTCAAAAATATTGCTTTTCCCTTTCCTTTAACTTAATAAATTTTTTTTAACTAAACATTGACATGATTATTAATTAATATCTCTATCCATAGAATCATCATAGTGGTGGTAAAAAAGACTATACAATTTTTTTCTTTTGAGATGGAACATGTTTTTAGAACAAAAATAAGCTCGTTAATCACGCTGCCAATCCAAACGATTTCCCCCAGAATTTTGGTTAAATATCATCTCAACATAAATTAAAAAAAAAAAAAAAAATAGATTCGAGGTATTGCTCCACTCGTAGAGGTATATAAAATATTATAAATAACATCTACCTATTTGACGAGTATGAATTTCGAAATTTTCACATATAACTAACTATCTGAGGTGCCCTCGGGGTAGGGCGCAGAGGGTTGCGCGCTCACCCCATATACCCCACGCCGCGCGCTCGCTGCCCCCAGACTCTCCTTACATTTTTTATATTCCTTATGGCCCAAATATGCCTAATAGGAGTATTTCAAAACCCTAAAACACAATATATTATAATTATTGATTTCGTATATGGCTTATGTCGATTAATTTTTTCAAATGTGTGTGAGAGTGAGTGTGAATGTGAAAGAGGGTGAAGAAGGAATGTTAAAAAAAAAAAAAAAAAAAAAAAAAAAAAAAAAAAAAAAAAAAACTATCTGAGGTATAAGAAAAGTTTTGTGAAGTTAGCAACTTAACAATAAAGGCAATACTTATAAAAATTATTAAAAATTAAAATTAATTAAAATAAATATTAATTAATTTTTTAACAGAAATATAAGTTTCTAAATAAAAAAGGAATATGTTTCTAATTTGACCTCTTAGTTAAGTCTTATACAAACTTTGGTTCTAAGCTAATTAACTACGATCTGGGCTCTTATTTAATCATATGATTAGATTCTCTAGATGTGAAAAAGACTCGAATGTCATAATTAATTAACTTATCAGAGGGATAGCTAGTTAATTAGAACCGAAACAACCGGCCTGTTGTTTTAGCAAATTTTCACTCCTCAATTTTAGTTTGATAACTTGTCTATTCTTTTTGTTCGGACAAATTTTTTAACACGTAATATATAGAAGATAGTTAATATTGTTTTTGAAAAACAGAATTAACTCCATACAAGTGAATTTATTTTGATAGTGAATTTTTAACTATGCTATTTTTTTAAAAGACTCTTCTGTTTGACATTATGCATTGAATTGAGGGTTTAATTGTGGAAAGGTTAATAATTAAAAAAAAAATTTATCCTATAGAATCTTTTTTTGTGCCCTCAGGGCTTGGTGTAGGGGTTAGAGTGCTAACATCGTGTACCGAACGTCGCGGGTTCGGACCCCAGGCAGTCCGATGATTTTATTTAAGGCATTTGGATACCAAATGGCCTAAATAAGAATGCCTGGACCCCAAATAATATATATTCATAACGGTTATCGTCAAAGTCTTAAATGGCCTAAGTTGCCGAAAAGACTGTGTGAATGTGTGGGTGCATGTGAGTGTGAATGAGAAAAAAGTGTGAATGTTTTTTATAAAAAAAAATCTTTTTTTGTAATTTCAACTTCCACTTCTACTTGATTGCACCACCGACCGGTTCCGCTAGATTTTACTGTATTCTGCCTTATAGCTGATTTATTTGTAAATGGTACCTCAGATTATAGTTTCATGAAAGAAGTCATCTCGCACAAGAAAAAAGTGTTACTTATGTTAAAAAAAAGTAACAAAAGTTTATTAAAGAGAAAAGAAAAACGCTTTATTTTCAGCAATTGTTTTTATTTCGTTAGTAAGGCAATATTTCCATATATTTCGGAGACCTAACGGCACTCCTTCCTCAGTGGATCTATATTAACATAAAAGGGGGCATCTGTGAGAAAAGGCGGTGGGTCATAAATAATGTTTCGAAAAAAATGTTACAAAAGATACATACTTCACCTCAATTCACCACATTACGGCCCTTATAATTAAAACGCTTGGAAGCGACATGTTATTCAAGTAACAATTATTAATCATTTAATTCAATTAGATAGGAAATCCGAAATATATAATATAAAATTTATAAAAATAGTTAAAAATTAATTTCTCAAATCTATGATAATATAAATTAATCTAGGAATTATTTCTATTTTTAAAACAAATTCGATTAAATGAATAGAGATATATTTTCCTTGTCTGACAATTTTTACTAAAGCTTTTGTATGTATTTTTTAAAAATAGAAATAATTCCTAGATTAATTTATATTATCATAGATTTGAGAAATTAATTTTTAACTATTTTTATAAATTTTATATTATATATTTCGGATTTCCTATCTAATTGAATTAAATGATTAATAATTGCTACTTGAATAACATGTCGCTTCCAAGCGTTTTAATTATAAGGGCCGTAATGTGGTGAATTGAGGTGAAGTATGTATCTTTTGTAACATTTTTTTCGAAACATTATTTATGACCCACCGCCTTTTCTACAGATGCCCCCTTTTATGTTAATATAGATCCACTGAGGAAGGAGTGCCGTTAGGTCTCCGAAATATATGGAAATATTGCCTTACTAACGAAATAAAAACAATTGCTGAAAATAAAGCGTTTTTCTTTTCTCTTTAATAAACCAAACTTCAGCATCACCACTTGAGGAGAGTAACAAAGTTTATTTTTCAGTTTTCGTTAACTTTGTATAATCGATAAAGTTTGCCATAAAACAAATTCTCTCGTCTTTCAACCACACTTAATTAAAGCTAATGAGTAATTTATGATTGTAAAATTGTTAATTTTCAACTATAGTCCTATATGAAAAAACTATAATATAATTCATATATTTCTTTACTTCTCTTATAAAATTTTATAAAAATAAAATTAATTTAGAAATAATTCCAAGTAAATAAAAGTGCAAAGCTTGGAAAAAAATTTGCAGAAGAGGCTCGAGCTGTCGTTTTGCTTCTTAATATGATTCATTGGAAGAGAATTTCTGGGCATTTCCATCAATTTATTTAAATAAATTTGGGTTGAAGCCCATGCCTCAGATGTCTAAAAAATCATCGCTTAAAAAAAAAAAAATAAATTATTTCTCCCTTTGTTGTGAAACGTTACACAACACGCAGATACACTAAGAGAGTTTGGTGGCCTAACGGATAAATTGCAGGCGTAACTTTAAAAAGTTTTCTCATTTCTTTCTGATATAGTCTAATTTTCTTTTGTTATACAGAAAAGAGAAAAATTTTGTGGATAGTCTAATATTGAATTATTGAATCTAATATAGGCCTAATAGTCTTTAATTCGAAAATAATTATAATATGGGGGAAGGCTGATTTAATTTCGCGATTCATTTTATTTTTTACTTTTTCTTACCCATATATAAATATATATCTATATTTAAAAATGATGCCTCTATTTTGATTAAAAGCTTATTTTCACGTTTCAAATTTTTGACATGAAACCAATACTTTCTATTTACTGATATATTAACATATGTAGATAAGAGAAAGTAAAAATGTTTCAATATAAAAGTCTCAATCAAATTTGAAAAATATTCGTAGATTCAATATTTATATAAGAGTTAGCAAAATGGGAAATGAAAATCTATTCATATTTAATTGACTAAATAATTAAAGACAATGTGGAGGAAGGCCGTAATACAGATTAAAGACGAAATGAAACAAGACTTCTATCGTCCCGAATTATTTATTTTTCCTCTGTCGACGTTTCGGGGACTAAACGTCACCCATCTTCAGGACCTACATTACAAACAATACATATAATCAGGATTATCACCATTATTATTATTATTATTATTTTTTTTTTTTTATTAACATATAATACACATCAAACACGCTCACTCTGATGATGGCTCAGGAAATATACAAGCAGAAGAATCTGTATAGTTCGATCTTCGGCCCAGCATCTGTAAATTTTAAAATCTGTATAGTATTAGGTATACTAACAGTCTAACTTACATAACAACTGAAGGAGGCAGAGAAAAGAATTTTTTTAACACCTAAATTTATAATGTCTTTCTGTCTGTTGAGCGTGTTTGATGTGTATTATATGTTAAAAAAAAATAAATAAAATAATAATAATGGTGATAATCCTGAATATATGTATTGTTTGTAATGTAGGTCCTGAAGATGGGTGACGTTTAGTCCCCGAAACGTCGACAGAGGAAAAATAAATAAATCGGGCCGATAGAAGTCTTGTTTCATTTCGTCTTTAAATAATTAAGAATAATTAAAATTAAATATACAAATTAAACACTAGGTTATTTGTTTCAAAGGTTTTATTAATTAAAAATTAACACTTGATACGTATTTCATTATCAGAACTGATGACAAGGAATTGTCGAAATACGTATCAAGTGTTAATTTTTTAATTAATAAAACCTTTGAAACAAATAACCTAGTGTTTAATTTGTATATTTAATTTTAATTTACAAAATGTTTCAACGTGAACCAACGGTCGAAAATTTAAATAAAAATATTTCGCAGACGCATTTATTCTTGATGAAAAAAAAAAAAATTAATAAGTAACTAAAATAAAAGGAACTAGACAACTCTTGGTAAATTACTAGTATTGAAGCCGCCAATACTTATTTTAGTAAATAATAATAAATAATAGGAGAAAAAAATTAATGAAACTCTAGAGATGATTGTTGGTTAGAGAAAATCTCATTAAAGGAAATGAGAAAAACATTTAGAGAAATAAATGAGAAACTGGTAAGGGTGGTTCCATTCCATGATAAACAGTCTATTAGTGACCCCCCCCCTCCCCCCCGCCCCTATCTATTAGCTTGTGTGTCTATATTATTATAAACACAAGCTTAAATAGAGCAGCTTAAATGTTATGTTTTTTCATCTGCAACAGAGACCGATTCACGTCAATTTTTATGATAAGCTCTGAGGGGGGTATTGTGTGGTTATTGTTACTGTTATTGTTATTGAGTTGATGTCAGTTTGTGCTCGGCGATGCTTCAAGTTAAAGCGGATCTGATGATGGAACGGGGCGCATCCAATATCGCTCGTGTATTTTTTTTTTGCCTGTTTGCTTCACCAGTTACTTAATTTCATATCTAAACTGAAATAACTGTTCAACGAGATGAGTAGAGAGAGTCGAGTGCCTGGAGTCATGTTTTTCAAACGTTATTTTATTTTTTTTACAATTACTATAAAAAATTTTACAAATTGAATTAAATTTTGAAGCTAGATTAAAGTTGTATTGATTCTATTAATTCATTTGCTTAAAACGTATAGGCCTAAAAAATAATTCTAACATTTTTTTTATTGTAAAGCTTTTAAATTAAAGTATTGATTATCTAATTACTAGCTGTTTAACTGGCTTTCGGCGGACTTATTCTACTCATATTGGTATGAATTATTAGCTTTAGGCGGACACTTACTCCTTAACTTATCTAAAAAAAAAATATGGTGTGGCTGATCGCACAGCACATTTTTCGTGTCGAAATATATTTAGTTTCCGACTGTACGGTACATTTGAATTCAAGATGTAAAATTTACAGAGAAAAATATTTATATTTTGTGACCATGACAACCATCCTATATTTTTCCTATAAAGTACAGTGAGGGACAATATAAAGTTCCACTCATGCGTTTTCTATTTGTGATTATTTCATTGTTTTTATAAAAGAAAATGAAATTCTTGATTAAAAATTTTCTTGGTTTGAACCATGAAAGTTTCCATTAATATAATATTTTTTTAAAAATAATGAAATAATCAGAAGTAGAAAACGCATGGGTGGAACTTAATATTGTCCCTCACTGTACAAGATTAAAGTCTGTTTCATAAGATTTTAAGGACAAAATGAGAAAGAAAATCTAAAAAATAAGTGATTTTTGAATTTTAATCAAAATCGTTAGAGTGAATTTTGAGAAAGTAGAAAAAAACTGAAAAAGTACATCAGTAAAGTAGTACTCTTTGGCCGAATTTATTCAAAAGCTTATTTCCATTCCTCAGGAGGATGCCTAATTTAAATATAAAAATTCAACTTCGTAGCTCAATTTCTTCATGCTTAATATATATATTTGGACACAGGCAGACAGACAGACCATGTTGCGAAAACCACTTTTTTCGATTCAGGGAACCTCAAAACGTGTATGCCTACATCAAATTTTTGAAATGAATCTAATACTTTCTCTCTATGAATATTAATAATTTATAGGTAAGAGGAAATAAAAATATTCTAACTACCTAAGATCTCTGGATTTCAAATTCTCTTATCGTACATCCACCTTTAAATAATTCTCTTTTAGTTGAATATTTATATTTTTTTTTTTTTTAGCATTAAATGAAATAGTTATTATATATACAGAATGTAGGAGGGTCCCGGCACATTAAATTTCCGCCTATGAACAATGTCGCTTAGCAACCATTATATATCCTCATTGTTTTCTTGTTTCTTGCCCCAGGAAAGCTAGGGGAGACGTTCAATGGCCATTAACCAAGGGAATGTCCAGGGTGTATGTATTTCGTTCAATGACAAGGAAGAAAAAAATCGTATTCATATGGAGGGTAGGGTGTAGCTTATTTATGTTTCTTACATAAAATTGCTATAAGATTCTAATAATTCTAATAATTACCAAAAAATACTTTGAATTGAATAGATATGAGACTTCTAAGTAACAATTCCATTTTTTTATTATTTTCTCTACCCCTTTTTTGAGCAAGGTTTCGTCTACTGAGGCTGTTATTATGCCAAAAACTATTTCTGTGTTAAGAGAATGTTTTTGCGCCTTATAATTTACCAATTACCTTAGTGAGTGATAATGGTCTTTGGTTTACGTCCCTAGAATTCAAAACATTTACAAAGGCTAATGGGACTATTCATAAGTTCGCAGCTCCATATTATCTCGCTACGAAAGGGCAGAGAGATATGATTAATGCAGACTATGAAACTTTCTTTACATAAAATGGTTAATGATGCAGGAGACTTGAATCACGAATTGGCGAATTTTATATTACGTTACAGGAAAACTCTGAATTCATCTACGGGTATTTCATCTCGCAAGCTGTTCCTTAATCGCGATCTTTGCATTATTTTGGATTTGATTAAGCCTAGTGGAGTTACGGATGAAGTATCATATTTGGATTTTGGTTCAGAGAACAAAGAATTCAAGATTGGGAACTTGGAAAGGGTAAGAGTTTATAAGGAAACAGACAGGAAATGGGAAATTGGTAAAGTGGTTCGTCGTGATGGCAGATTTCATTACTTCATTGATGTTCAGAATCAAATTTGGCGGAGGCATATCAAATGGCAAGAACGCTACTAAATTTAGAAGGGAGTATCAAGAGGTTGAAACATCGCCGGCCATTCCTCAATTAACGACGAAAACGACAAATATTTTCCATAAGAGGAGTAATAGTACACTTCCGAATAATAGGCTACTACTAATTGTATACTTCCGAATCCTACAACTAACACTTCGCAATTCCCGTTACCAAATTCATCGCCGCATAGTGGTCTAAATTCTGAAAAAAGTTGGCCAAAAATAGTAAAAATTTTGATTTGATTGAAAATTGGTATGTGAGGGTTTCCGAGGTCGCTGATTACAAATTTTATAATATTTATATAATTAGTGGCGGATCATATATGGCTGATCACTTCTAAAACATCTTAAACTATATATTCCATATCTCAGCTTCCTGGACCCCGCTGGGTTCATAACTTTTTTGCTATTTGAAGGAAAAAGTTTTTACAAAAAATAAATTATGTGAACACAACTTTAGTCCTTAAAACAGACTACATACTACATAGTTTCCTTTTACATGCATTTAAATAAACATTGATATTTCAGAGCCTCTACAAGTCGCTAGAGCTCGGCCAAGAACCCTAAGCTAACTATTGTTACTTTTGCCTCAGAGGCCATCCATTTAGGGGTTTGAATTTATTACAATAGATTTTTAAATACAAAGTAACTATGGATACTGGGAGACGTTCCACACGCTGATTGCTCAGGGCCACCAACCCGAGCTTTCGCTTAACCGCAACGATTGCTCTTCCCAGTTGCCACACCCTCTGGTCAATTCCATTTAATGATATTATTCATAACAAAAACATTATTTTAGAGATGTTTTCTGTTTGTTTTCTTATTACTTTCTCTTACCTATGTATATATGTAATATATATATAGAGAGAAAGTATTGGTTTCATGTCAAAAATTCGATGTCGAGATTTTGATGGATCTTCACGTTTTGAGGTCCCCTGAATCCAAAAAAGTGATTTTCGCGACATGGTCTGTCTGTCTGTGTGTGTGTCTGTGTGTCTGTGTGTGTTCAATTTTAAGCATGAAGGAATTGAGCTAGGAGGATGAAATTTTATATTTAAGTTAAATACCTCCCGGGACCGGAAAAATAAGCTTTTAATCAAAATCGGCCAAAGAGTACTAGTACTTTACTGATGTACTTTTTCAGTTTTTTTCGATTTTCTCAAAATTCGCTCTAACGATTTTGATTAAAATTCAAAAATCAATTATTTTTTAGATGCTCTTTCAAATGTATATTCTCGTTTTGCCCTCAAAATTGTTTGAAGCACACTTTACTCTTGTATTTCATAGGAAAGATAGGAGAAATGGTTGCCATGGTAACAAAATATAAATATTTTCCCATACTTATAAATTTTACATCTGAATTCAAATATTCCCTACTGCCGGGAACTAAATACATGTCGACACAAAAAATCTGGTGTGACAAGCACAGAACACAACTTTCGATTACCGAAGGTAAGAGAAAGTTGTGTGCTGTGCGCCAGTCACACCAGATTTTTTTTAGGTTTCGATCAATTTATCTTGGAATTTTGTATTCCTGGAATTTCAATAGCAGCCTAGACTTCTGGTTGCCCAAATGTTTTTCACATTCTTGTTTTTCTTCGACTTGAATCTCAATAAGTTCCTAAATTTGGATTATTAAATTTTATCTCTAATCCTAAAATAAATAATGCAAATACATACTACTTTTTGCTATCTTCTTCTTCTGTCCTCGCCTGTGCGGTGCGGGGTCGGGGTCATACTACTTTTTGCTATCCCCCCCCCCCCATTAATATTATTTTAATATTATCATGTGATTTAAAAATTTTTTATCAATTTTTTCCTCTTCTTACTGGTCAAGCCAAGATTGACTTGTCTAACTTGTCATTATAAATATCCATTTAGACATAATAGATTTCTCAGGTGTGACATCAAAATTAATTTAATAATAAAAAAATATTACAGAATAAATTTAAAAAAAAAAAAAGAAAGAAAGGAATCTCACGGTTTTCAGAAGTTGCATAATATTCTTTTAAGAATTATACAAATATTTTTTTTTTTAAACATTTTTGCGGTTTTTTTTTATTTCAATGCCAATTGACACTTTTCAAGAGAGGCTCTCTGACTTGAGTTACTCTTATAACGGATTGTTTTCGAAAGTGAATTTTAACTCTTGAAAGTGAAACAAATTGATATTCTTTCAATAGAACTAGAATTTTAATCATTTTTAATTATTTTAGATTGTGGGAAAAATTTATTGACAAAAAAATCAGCAAGTGCTTTCTAATATAATAAATTTTTACAATTTAGACAATTAGTTTATTTGTTTATTATTATAATAATAATAATATTTATTTCAAATATAATAATATTTGCATTTAATACTCTTTTTTAAAAATCTTTTTAAATAAAACTTTTACCTTTATTATTTTTTTTATATTAGGAAAAACCAATAATTATTATTAATAAAGTCAAGTGCTATTATATATCGCATGGGTAACATTTTGAATCCCTCCTTAAATTTTTTTAGTAGTTTCAATACCATGTACAAAATTTATATTATCTCTCTTGAAAAGTCTATATTTCCTAAATCCATAATTTGGTACTCAAATTTAAAATAAGAATAAAAGTTAAGGAAAAGAAATATTTTTTATTATTATTTGAAATTCCTATTGGGATCCCCTTTAATTTACCCGAGGTGCTTTCCAGTGGCGGCTCGCTAGGGTAGGCAAGGTAGGCGACGCCTACCTTATAAATATACAGATGAAAAATATTTATCAATTTTATTATATTTATTAAGTTTAAAAATATTTAGTTTCATAAAATAATTACTATATTTATTAATTTATATGATTTTGCAAAAAAAAAAAAATTTGAAACACTTCAGAACCTCGTATTTATAAAGTAAAGGCGATATTTTTCTTTGCCTATTTACTGCCTGTACTCCACACTCCGCTGCCCACATTTCTAGACAGTCGCGCATGCGCACAGCAGTGATAGCCAGCGCTATAAGTCGAACGGTTAGGCGATGAACTAAGTAGCCTATGCCAAGCCGATGACAAGTGTTACCGTAGAGCGCAATTTCTCATGAACAGGGGCGCCGGAACGAATTTGAATCAGGGGGGGGCAACCTCTTCCTATATGGAGATGATATGATTGCCCTCGGGGCTTGGTGTAGGGGTTAGAGTGCTAACCTCGTATACCGAACGTCGCGGGTTCGGACCCCAGGCAGTCCGATGATTTTATTTAAGGCATTTGGATACCAAATGGCTTAAATAAGAATGCCTGGACCCCAAATAATATATATTCATAACTGTTATCGTCAAAGTCTTAAATGGCCTAAGCCGAAAAGACTGTATGAATGTGTGGGTGCATGTGAGTGTGAATGAGAAAAAAGTGTGAATGTTAAAAAAAAAAAAAAAGTGATGTGATTGAAAGGGAAAGAATATAAAAAAAAAAGGTTTAATAAGAGTAATAATAATTAAAAAGAAACATTTGCTTGAATACAATTTTTATTTATGCCCTCGGGGCATGGCGTAAAGAGGTTAGCGTGCTAACCTCGTATACCAAACGTCGCGGGTTCGGACCCCAGGCAGTCCGATGATTTTATTTAAGCCAATTGGATACCAAATGACTTAAATAAAAATGCCTGGACCCCTATATGTATATTTATCAATAACGGTTATCGTCTAAAAGTCTTAAATGGCCTGAGCTGCCGAAAAGACTGTGTGAATGTGTGTGTGAGTGTGAGTGTGAATGAGAAAAAAGTGTGAATGTTTTTTTAAAAAAAAAAAAAAAAAAAAAAATTTTTATTTATATAAATATATATATATATCAATAATAATATTATTTATAAATCATGGAAATTATTTTTTAATTTTGCCAAAATGTTGAATTCTAAAGTCATTACTATTTATAAATGTAGCCATGATATTTTGGATATCTATTTCATCTACGATTTCTGGATATGTATTTATTATGCATACATGATTTAATCGTTCTTGCGTCATTGTTGAGCGAAGATATGTTTTTATTCTTCTTAACATAGAAAATGAGCGCTCAGCGGTTGCTGATGTGGCCGGGATCACTAAAAGTAGTTTTAGAATATTTCTCAGGTTAGGAAATAATTTTTTTGATTCTTGATTAAGATTTTTTGTATTTTATTACAAAATCATTCAAGCATTTAGCTTGAGGAATTAATTCCCTAAAGAAATCAAATTCTCTTTTGACCTTTTCTTCTACAAACTCATATTCTTTTAAAATATCTATAACAGATTGGTCCCAAAAACGGGTTTCTAAAATAACAATTTTTTCGATTTGTAGATATTTTAAAAACCCCGGTTGGGAGAATCTTAATTCAATCTCGTTGATTATCCCATCAATAACTTCATAGAAAGTTTTTCTAAAATATTCTTCTATTGACGTGAACTTGTGTTCAGACTCGTTAGGTTTATATAGAAATTTTTTAGGAATCTCTCGCTTTCTCGGTAACGAGGGCTCCTCAAGATTCATTTCTTTTATTTTTTCTTTACATCCTTCCACATTTCATTAAAAAATTGTTCTGAGCGTTTTTTTTTTAAAGATTCTAAAACTAACTCAACAGCTTCCTTTGCCCCAGCTACAGTTTGCGTTTCACTTTGAAGAACATTGCTCAATTACATTAGATAACTAAGTCTAATTCCAAAGTATATAGAACCCTTTGATAATTGATCATAAAGTCCCCTGGCTTTGGACCCTATATCATCATTACAAGATGCTAATGAAAATAGAAAGTCCAAAACAGCAGGGTAAGTATTGATAACCCCTGACAATGAAGTATGTCTGATGGTCCAACGGGTTGGGCATAATGGCCGAGGGCCAGTTTTCTCTATTCCATGAGCCTTAGCAATCTCATGAAAATTATGTGATCGATTTGGTGATTCTTTGACAATAACTCCTATGTCGTTTACCCATTGAAGGCAATCACGTATTAAAGGAATTCTTTTTGAAGAATCCTGCACAGCCAAATTTAGAGAATGAGCTGAACAATGAATAAATAAAGCCATTGGTTGATCTGCCAACACTCTTGATTTGACACCGTTTTTTATTCCGGTCATATTTGATCCTCCGTCATAGCATTGTCCTCGCAAGAGATCCATACTTAAATCAAAACGAATAAGCATGTCTTTTATAATATTATACAATGATTCCCCAGTCATAGAGTGAGTGTCATAGAGACCAAGAAAAAACTCATCAATTTCAAGAGTATCTTCATCTACAGATCTGATCGATATAGAAACTTGTTCTTTTCCCTGTACATCATTGGTTTCATCAACAATGAGAGAATATTCTCCTCTTTTTTTTATTATTTTAATAATTTTACGCAAAATATCATGGGAAATAATTCTCAATATTTCATTCTGAATATCTGAAGAATTATATGATTTTTTGTGTTTTAAAAATAATTTTAATTCTGGAATGTCATTTTCCCTGAGACGTAATAATTGAATGAAATTTCCTTCATTAATATCATGTGCTCTAAATGCAATTCCCTGACGAGCTAAATATAATGCTGAGGTTATTATTGTTTTTAGAGCGATTTGATTTTGTATTTGAACAGATAATGTTTGTTCAGATAATAAGGAAATAATTGGAGTATTTTTCTTCAGTGCTTCTAATTTTATAAATGATTCTTTGTGAAAAGCAGATTTTTCGTGACTTTTTAATTTTATGATAATTTTTTTCCAGTTTTTATACCCATCAATCACTAAGTTTGTTTCATGATTTTTTTCACATTTTACTAATTTTTTTCCTAGCGCTTGGACACATATGAAACAAAAAATACTTTTAGTCATTGAGTCAAAATGAAGCCAAGGGTATGTTGTGAACCACTCATTCTGAAAATTATGATTACGTCCAGATTGGGTCCATGGAGGAATATCCAAAGGTTGATACGGTTCGTTTAAAGAGCATATCTTTTCGTGTGTGTTTTTAGTAAAAGCAAAAGAAACACTCTTTACAGGAGCAGATGGATCATCGGCGATGTTTTCTGTTAAATAAATGAATAAATTATTTAATTGAATTTCCGATCTCTGAGCAAGGCAACAAAACAATAAACAAGCATAATGACTCATTTTTTGAAATTATTATATTAATACCTATGGTGTTTGTGGAAGAAATGTTACTGCTGGTACTAGGGCGATGCTCATGGTGCAAAGGACTACCCGTGCTAATGCTTCCTTTTTTCTAAAGAGCCTACGAAAGAACCAGATATAATAAGAAATTTTCATTTTTTTATTAAATTTTTTAGCGTACGTATATTTTTGGCGAAGAAAAATAAGTTTTTAAGAGTAGGCCTACGGCCATTCTTACCTGTTTCTTTTTTAAAATAATCATCAATAAATCGACGTTTCATTTTTTTCTTCTTATAACTGTTAATCAACTACACTAAATAGTCTGTAGTCCTTTATATTTAACTTTTACAAATATATAGTTTAACAATATGCAAATTATTTAATCAAAATTTTTTTTAGGCTATATAGTAGATTTGTTATTTACTATTTGAAGGAAATAAATATTTTTAATTTTCTTTATTTTAATTTTTTTTTCCAAGGCATAAAGTCTCAAGTTTTCATGTTATCTAAATTTTATTATTTTAATTCCATATAAAATGTATTTAGAATTTAGAAATACAATAGGTCTATATAAAATAAAAAAATTTCTTACTTTTTTAATTTTTTTTTTAATTTAAATAAAAAAAATTTTAAAATATATCATTTTTAAAACTAAATGAAATAAAAGAAGAAATTTTGCCCCCCCCTGCCCCCCCCTGTAGGATGCCAGGGGGGGGGCAATGTACCCGTGCCCCCCCCAGTTCCGGCGCCTATGCTCATGAAGATTTATTAGTTCAAATTTCGAAACAAGATAACTTCACAGATCAAATTATTGAATTATTTTCTAAATTAAAAGATAGGCGAATAGATTTAATTTACAAAAATAAATAAATAGGCCTTTTTTCTTTCTTTTTTTCTATTTTTCGTAAGTAATATGTATATATATATATATATATATATATATATATATATATATATATATGTCGCCTACCCAGTTGTCTCGGTCACGAGCCGCCACTGGTGCTTTCGTGTACGAAGACACACACCTCAAACCCAACCGGCCTCTGGCCGTAGCCATCTACCGGCACCCCGTGAAGTTACATCATTTCCTATCTCTAACTCCTCCTCCTGCTTTCGTCTCTAGCTAGTGAACTAATCTTTATTTCTGGTTCCAACCGGTTCCTTAAATCCAACCTCTCCTATGCTAGAGAGGATGTCCTAGTTGCAGTGGCGCACCGAGGGGGGGGGCGGTCCGCCCCAGGCCCCGGGCCGGCATATATTTAGGCCCTCATATATTTATAAAAAAAAAATTTAATGAAAATTTCCCTTTGAGGGGCCCTCAGGGCTCAAGTAAAAATGGGAAAATTTAGAGAAAAAATCTGGTCTGACTGGCGCACAGCACACAACTTTCTCTTACCTTCGGTAATCGAAAGTTGTGTTCTGTGCTTGTCACAGCAGATTTTTTGTGTCGACATGTATTTAGTTCCCGGCAGTAGGGAATATTTGAATTCAGATGAAAAATTTATAAGTATGGGAAAATATTTATATTTTGTTACCATGGCAACCATTTCTCCTATCTTTTCTATGAAGCACAAGAGTAAAGTGTGCTTCAAACAATTTTGAGGGCAAAACGAGAATATACATTTGAAAGAGCATCTAAAAAATAATTGATTTTTGAATTTTAATCAAAATCGTTAGAGCGAATTTTGAGAAAATCGAAAAAAACTGAAAAAGTACATCAGTAAAGTACTAGTACTCTTTGGCCGATTTTGATTAAAAGCTTATTTTTCCGGTCCCGGGGGTGTTTAACTTAAATATAAAATTTCTACCTCGTAGCTCAATTCCTTCATGCTTAAAATTGAACACAGACACACACACACACAGACAGACAGACCATGTCGCGAAAACCACTTTTTTGGATTAAGGGGACCTCAAAACGTGAAGATCCATCAAAATCTCGACATCGAATTTTTGACATGAATCCAATACTTTCTCTCTATATATATATTACATATATACATAGGTAAGAGAAAGTAAAAAAGAAAATTTAATAAAAATTTCCCTTTGAGAGGCCCCGGGGCCCTTAGGACTGAAGTAAAATCTGGTGTGACTGGCGCACAGCACACAACTTTCTCTTACCTTCGGTAATCGAAAGTTGTGTACTGTGCTTGTCTCACAAAATTTTTTGTGTCGACATGTATTTAGTTTCCGACAGTAGGGTACATTGGATTTTCAAGATGTAAAATTTATAAGTATGGCAAAATATTTATATGTTGTTACCATGGCAACCATTTCTCCTATCTTTTCTATGGACTACAAGAGTAAAGTGGCCTTCAGAAGATTTCAATCACAAAATGATAATATACATTTTAAAGAGCATTTAAAAAATAATTGATTTTTGAATTTAAAAAAAAATCGTTGGAGCATATTTTGAGAAAATCGAAAAAAACTGAAAAAGTGCATCAGTAAAGTACTAGTACTCTTTGGTCGATTTTGTTCAAAAGCTTCGTGTCACGTCCCATGGGGGTGCCTAACTTAAATATAAAATTTCAACTTCCTAGCTCTTTTCGTTCTTGTTCACAGACACATAGACAGACAATGTCGCGAAAACCACTTTTTGGATTCAGGGGACCTCAAAACGTGAAGATCCATCAAAATCTCGACATCGAATTTTTGACATGAATCCAATACTTTCTCTCTATATATATATTACATATATACATAGGTAAGAGAAAGTAAAAACGGGAAAATTTAGATAAAAAAAAAAAACAAAAATTTAATGAAAATTTTTTTCTCTTACCTCTATATATATTTTAATATATATAGAAAGTAGTTTGAATATCAGGCTGGGATGAGTAGAGTAAAGGGGTTGGAGAGTATAACCAGCAAATTTATAGCTCCACTGACGTCCTTTTATTTGGCAGATATTTCGATGGTAGAACACATCATCTTCAGTGCCGCGAGGATAGATAGGTGGGCTTTGTCTATTTATATCAAATGCTTTAGGGGCGTTATACTAACGGAGGTGCCTTCTCTAAGCTGATGACCGCTCTGTGTCCATAGCAGGACACAGAGCGGTCATCAGCTTAGAGAAGGCACCTCGTGTTATGTATAACGCCCCTAAGGCATTTGATATAAATAGACAAAGCCCACCTAATATATCCTCGCGGCACTGAAGATGATGTGTGTTCTACGCATCGAAATATCTGCCAAATAAAAGGACGTCAGGTGGAGCTATAAATTTGCTGGTTATTACTCTCCAACCCCTTTATATATAGAAAGTATTAGATTCATGTCAAAAATTCGATGTCGAGATTTTGATGGATCTTCACGTTTTGAGGTCCCCTGAATCCAAAAAAGTGGATTTCGCAACAGGGTATGTCTGTCTGTCTGTGTGTGTGTTTGTGTTCAATTTTAAGCATGAAGGAATTGAGCTATGAGGCTGAAATTTTATATTTAAGTTAAACACCCCCCGGGACCGGAAAAATAAGCTTTTGAACAAAATCGACCAAAAAGTACTAGTACTTTACTGATGTAGTTTTTTCAGTTTTTTTCGATTTTCTCAAAATTTGCTCCAACGATTTTTTTTTAAATTCAAAAATCATTCATTTTTTTGATGCTCTTTAAAATGTATATTCTCATTTTGTGATTGAAATCTTCTAAAGACCACTTTACTCTTGTATTTCATAGGGAAGATAGTAGAAATGGCTGCCATGGTAACAAAATATAAATATTTTTCCATACTTATAAATTTCACATATGACACAGTGTGAATTCATATGTACTGTCGGGAACTAAGTATATGTCGACACAAAAAATCTGGTGTGACAAGCACAGAACACAACTTTCGATTACCGAAGGTAAGAGAAAGTTGTGTGCTGCTATGCGCCAGTCACACCAGATTTTTTTTTCGATTTTCTCCAAATTTGCTCTAACGATTTTGGTTAAAATTCAGAAAACAATTATTTTTTAGATTCTCTTCAAAATGTATATTCCCATTTTGCCCTCAACATTGTTTGAAGCACACTTTACTCTTGTACTTCATAGGAAAGTTAGGAGAAATGGTAACAAATTATAAATATTTTCCTATATTTATAAATTTTACATCTTGAATTCTAATAAGTTATATGTATATCGGTGGAAATTAAATATATCTCGACACAAAAAATCTGGCGTGACAAGCACAGAATACAACTTTCAATTACCGAAGGTAAGAGAAAGCTGTGTGCTGTGCGACCAGTCACACCAGATTTATATAAACAAATTCCTAATTAATTGCAAAAAATAAAATGATATACTGATTAAAATTAGCATTAATTTTTATTAAATCTAATAAAAATAATATATGAATGAAATTAGTCATTATAAATGCTTTGATTGTTGTTGGCGCTCGCAGCGCCAATGACGTCGTCCCTCCCGGCAAGTTGCTCAATCACTAGTCTAAAGAAGAACGTCGAGTTTTGAACCACGCGATTTCGGGAGTGCGAAATGTATTGTGAATTTTTATTTATAAAGTGCATAATTTGTGTTCAAGTTAGTGATTGATTATTATCTTTATGTGTTTAATAAGTGTATGAAAATTCCAAATGGAGATGAGCTTGGAAAATATCAAATGGAGTTGCGAATGGAGTGCAAACAACAACGGTGAGTTGAGATCCTTTTATCTAAGCAAACGGTCAAAAAGATGGCGAGGTCTGTTTAATCGATATTCGATTTAATTTCATTTTTAGTAATATCTACAATTATTTAGTGACATTTGACTCCTTTTTTTACTTTTTTTTATTTTTTAATATGTTTGCTTTGTTTTGATAAGCCATTTATATTTATTTAGAATCATTCTCTCTCACAGACATATCCTGATTTTCAGTTTTCTTAATTCATTGAGACCCATCAATTTGGGCAATGAATATAATACAAATACAAGACACACACACACACACACGTTGGCGCTTACACACACACAACCGTAAGCTTTCGCGCGCCCGCGTTCACATACACACACACACACACGCACGCTTGGCGCCCTTCTCACACACATACACACTCACACTAATACGCGCGCGCTTTCGCGCGTCGCGCCCACACACACAGACAGACACTCACACAAACATGCGCTTTCGCGCGTCGACGTTTTTTTCTTAGATGGCCGGGAGAGGGCAGGAATGGGTCAAACTTATCAATAGGGAGGGGGGGGTGGACAATATACATATAGGCTCAACAGAGATACAAAAAAAAAAAATTGAATTAAATTCAAAACTTTATTATTATTATTATTATTATTTTTTTTTTAAATAAGGTTTGTTTCGGCATCGAAGGCCATTTAGACACCGTTTCTATTTATTTCAATTGGATTGGTAGTCAATCCATTTGAAATAAATTGTCGCATGAGATGGGATGCCAACCCGCGACCCTTGGTACAAATGACCAGCTCGACTTTGAATGTTTATTTTATTATAATATTTTTATTTTTAAATCATTTGTTGGTCCTCGGGTCTTTGTATATTGGTTAGCATGCTGACTATTTGTATC
>JAKCPI010010754.1:0-14039 GCA_023213315.1 Euborellia annulipes
TATTTCAGGACTATTATCCCTTTCCGATTCTACTTGAGTAGATTTTTCATTAAATTCTAAAGAACCCGGCTTAATGGGTTGTGACTCTGCCGATGGTTGGTTATATTCTTGATTTTGTTGACCACATTTTTCGTTACTAAGTTGATCTTGTTGGTCAAGCTTTTCTATACAAGCTTTGAGTGCAGCTTCCATTTTATTGAGCGAGTTTTGATCGCTCTCTTTTATTATCTGTTTTAACAATGACCTAATGCTTGCGTTTATCTTGTCGAGCTTCTCCTCATCAGAGGAAGGCTCATCTTCGGATTGACTGATATTTTCAGACTGATGGACATTTGGAACCGACTGACTGACCTGTGACAGGGGACTAGCCGGAAGCATGGGGTCATCACACTTTTGGGGAGGGACACTGGTAATAACATTTTTGGAACTTTCCGTCGGAATTGCGCTATTCGAGCTAGCCAGACAGACGACATTAGACGAGAGACTAGACGATGACAAAGACACGGAAGATAATAAATTTGAAGGTTTTCTGGGGCTCTGATAAAATAGATGCTCCTTAGAACATGGGCAAGATTTATCCATTTCGGGAATTTGATAAAAGTCTTCCAGTTTGCATTCTCTGTGATAGAGCTCACTAGGATGAGACTTAGAATCTGTAATCGGGTCCACCTGCTTAAGCAGCTCAAAAACTTTAGAGTGGCCATACCAGGCAGCACGCCAAAGTCGCAGGCTTTTTACTATTGAGTTAGGGAAACCCTTTAAAATTTGATGACGTATGGAGATTGCATCTTTGTTAGGAATATATTGAGCCCATTGGTATCGTTGTCGAAATTGGGGGGCGAAAGGTGCTCTTAGAACTAACCACTGATCGAGGATTTCCAGAAATGTATCTTGTATTTCAGGGTTCCAAAAATATTCAACAAAATCCTTGAAGAGTTGTTCATTGGACCTCACTTTGAACGGGTCGTATTTTTCGGCCCACAACATGGCGTCACCGATCAGGCATCCATAGAAGAAATGACTGACCATGAACCTGGGTATACGTAATTTATTGACAGCTTCTTGAAAGAATCTGACGTAATCGATGGGGTGGAGTGAGTAGAGATCTAAAGCATGAGAAAACTTAGGGATTTTATCTATGGCTTCCTCCCACATTAAGACCGTATCGTCACAGTAAGGTGATTTTTTATATTTGGGTCTCTTACGTTTTGGTGGTTTAGTGCTAGGGAGTTGAGTCGTTCGGCTGAGGTCCCCTAGACCCTCATTCGATCCTGGTGGATCGCGACTCGCCGGAACTCCATCTAACATATTGAAGGGCGGTGGCGGAGGGCCAATCCCCGTTTTCGGTAACGAGTCATGATTTTTCGTTTACCTTTTTCTACTAGGTTCTCAGAAATGAGTGGTTCGTTCCTTACTGGGGCGGCTCCCACCATTGTGGATTGAGCCTCTGGTCCAGTGAGGTCTCCCACTTGCCTATTTCGCAACTCTATCGGCATGATTTAAAAAGAAATGAAATAAATAGCAACTCTAATGAGAGAAACGAAGATGAAAAAGAAGAACAAAATTCCTAAGACAAAAGCTAATTATAGATCCCTATTCAACAATCTACTCAATTCATCTTATACCGGATTCTATCATCAGGTATTCGATTGTTCAATTCCAGCACCCGATCACCATATCGTCGTTTTTTTGGTGGGGTTCCTTGTCCTGGGGGTCAGGGACGAAGGCCAACAAAAAGACCTCGTTGAAAAGGGGATTTTAGCCAATTGTCCTGGAAAATTTTAAAGTACTATACTCAAGGCAAGAGATGATAAATGAAGAAAGAGATTTTGTGCTCGTGAAAACGAGAAGGCCGAAAGGTAGTGGTTTTCCACAGGAGGTGGAATCTTTTGGGTTGCTTCGCATACAAGACGCAGTTCAGTGACTTTCCACAGGAAAGACAGTGAACCACGCCCTGGCTGAAAGGTGGACCGACTCCACAATAAAAGTAAATAAGTGGTAACTCAGGTAGAGTCGCTTCGCTGGAAAGTGTTCCTGGTTATATAAAAAATTTAAGGTTGATCTACAAAGAATAATAAGTCAAGAGCTGCAGCATAATTCTTTAAAATTTATTCCGAAAAAAACAAAAAAAATATCATTGCAAGAAATAAAAAAAATTTGAAACAAAAATAAAAATTCAGGTCTATTGTTTTAAAGTTGAAATATTACAAATAAGAATAAGATAAATAAAGATAAATTTTCTTTTCCTTTTACAACTTATGATTGTACATGGTATAATTAAAATAAATTGAATTTCGCTTATTCTGGAGATTTCCTTGATAAATAAAAATTAAAATTTTGCATAATTAGTATCGAAAGAAAGTTGATGGTTAGATATTAAATTTTAATGCTTATTGAGATCTCATGATAATTTTAACTTTAATTAAATAAAATTAGATATATATGTGGGGGAAATTTGGATTAAATTAAGCAGCTGCATATTATATAGATCCTATCAATAATAAATTCTTTATTAGGAATGATTCCCAAGAATGTTTTGGAAAAGTTTGAAATAGTTTAATTGCATTGATCGATCAAAAAAAAGAAATTAAAATAATAATAACGATACCACACAGCACTGCACGAACATCGACGTTTCGGTTCCAAAGCGATTTAGATATGCGTTGATGATGGTGTGTGACGTTTCGGTCCCAGGAATGGCGTTGATGATGGGGGAACGATGTTTTGGGCTGACTCTCCCAGTTCCAGCATCCGAGGCGAAAGATACAGCGGCCTAGATGTCGCTGGTGGGGGGATGACATCAACCAGTAGTGGCTCCACACACAAATCTCTCTCTCTCTGGGCAATGACACCAGAAAACTGTATTATTGGTGTAATAGAGCCCAGGGAAGATTATTATATTAATTAAATATATTATAAATTAACACTGGTGTAGTGTTTAATGACTGGAATCTCTTTAACTAAGAGAGCGAGAGAGAGAGAGAGAGAGGCGCGCTTGGCTGCTAGGTGTGTTCTCGTCGAGAGCCAAACGTAGAAGAAGGAAAAAATGGCTTGGCCTCCAGTATGGGGACTCACGTGGAGGGATGACGTCACCGGCTTCCAGAGCGTTCATTGGCTGAGCACTCTCGCACGAGGCGTTACCATGGAGATGGCGTGCACATATACACTGACACTAGCTTACACACACACGACACAAAAAATAGTTTACAAAAAAAATATTAATATGTATTTATACAAAAGAATTACCGACAGGCAACAAAATTGCCTTAATCCTTCAAAGAATGCCGCCATTACAATCAGGCATCTTTGTTTGAATTTAAAGAAAAAGAAAATAATATTTATCGAAATATAAGTCGGCATTTGATCGACTAATTTTTTTAAAAGAGAAAATAAAATAATTTGTAATATAATTTCTTAAGTGAGAGAAAAGAAAATGACTTGCAATAAAAATTCAAGAGAAAAATTTTCTAAAGAGAGAATTCAATTAATCAATTAAATTAATTATTAAAATAATTGATAATTAATTAATTACTTAAGAGGAAAGGGTTGATCAAGAGATTATATCTCGACAATATATATATAAATATACCGACCGTTTACACCGACGACATACTTATATATATAAATATATATATATATATATGCAAAGATAAGTTTTCTCGGGTTAAGTCGCGTGGGGTGCTGAGATTTACTCGACGTTTCGGCTCTCTTTTTGGAGCCATTTTCAAGAGAGAATGAAGTTAGGAGGTAATGGTGGAGGGGGTTGTTTACGAGGTCGCAGTCTTCCTGGTCCCCAGGTCAATTTGGTGGATGACTCAGAGGCGTGGATTGGTCTCTGAGAGCTGGAGGAAGGTTGAGTGTGTGTAATTGCGTTTGTGTTCGGTTTAGGTTGACTACGGGGCCTCAGTCTGCCTCCCCAAGTCGATGTGTTATTGGATGTGTTAGGAGATTGGGTTTGTTTCTGAGATTTAGATTGTGTGTGTGTGATCGTGTCTGTGTTTAATTTAGGTTGACTTTGGGGCCTGAATCTGCCTAAATAAATAAAATACAGGTGGGAACCTTTCATCCAATAAATAAATAAAAATAACAAATATATACAGTATATAAGGGGGTATGTCTTTTCGACTTTTTTTTTTTTTTTTAATTTTCATGTATCATGACTTGGGCTCGGATTAATAGGCACTGAAAATCCACACAATTTTTTCTTAATTTCGGTAATTTAAAGGCGCATTCTGTACTTGTTTACCAGAATATAAATACAAATCAAATTTTGAAGTACTAATTTTTAAAATTTTTCACATTAAAAATAAAATTTTTTCATCAGTAAAGTACTAGTACTCTTTGGCCGATTTTGATTAAAAGCTTATTTTCACGCTCCAGGGGAGGTGTTTAAATTATATATAAAATTTCAGCTTCATAGCTTAATTCCTTCATGTTTAAAATTGAACACACCCACACACACACACACACAGACAGACCATGTCGCGAAAACCACTTTTTTGTATTCAGGGGACCTCAAAACGTGTATATCCATCAAAATCTCGACATCAAATTTTTGACATGAATCCAATCTGTTCTTGTTTGGTCTGTGAACTCGCCGAACACAAAATGTTTGGTCAGTGCTAAAAAATACTCTGAACAAAAAATCTACTTAGCTCAGAGAAATCACAACGTGTGGTTTGATGCCCGATTAATTAAACAAAACGCTTTTGCCAAAAAGAGTTGCAGAATTGATCAAAATCAAAGGAATTTGAAGAAAATTTTAATCAGAGCCTAATCTAGGAGTTAATAGAACAGAGCACTCCAATGGTCGTTCACGAATATCAAAATCGCCTTCCTTGAATGCAGAGACAAATTCCATTTTTAAACATCTAAATGTTTCCGATTGTTATTTTTTAATAGCTCAAATAAGTGTTCTAAAATCTATGAATATTCTTTTGCAGGCGTATATCGTGATTCGTGGCCAAGGGAAAAACGACGACGGATCGACGCCAACGAGTAAAGGACACTCCAAGTTCCTGGGTAGTAAAGGAGTGCGATCAACGGGGCCAAGTGTTTTAGCCACTTCAGGCACATCGGCGACCAACGCCCCGGCAATTCAGTGTACACCGCAGACGCCAATTGGCCCGTCAAGTGAATCCTCCCATTGCGCACAAAGAGATCTCGAACCACAGGTCGGAATTATATTAAATAACAAACAAACAAAAATAAATGAATAGTTTCCTTTGTGGTCAAACAAAATTGGTCGGAAACGTACTTTAAAAAAAACTTGACTATTATAAGGAATTTTTCAATGCGGTTTTTTTTTAAATGAATTAAATTCATAAGAGATTATTGGGACATCGAGCTATAATTACTTTAATGATTTATTAAAAAATTATCGTAATTAATTTTTTGTTATCAAGCAAATACAAAAAAACAATATGTCCCAATAATCTTTAATTTTTTTTTAAATTTAAAAATGAATTTATTGTTATTATTAATCACATATTAATTAAGAAATTTTTAAAATAAGCTTAGATGATTTATTTAAAAACCAACTGTCAAATTAGTTCAGCATTCTTGCAATAGATGGCAGGCTAGTCTAACAGCCGATCCCCTAATGGCCTATATTTATATATTTTTATAAAAGATACATAATATATAATAACATTTATTGTTAAAAGATCAAGGAAAATCAACCAAATGCATTAAATATTATTAGCTACCATTCTGACATCTCTTGGCAAATTTTTGAATTACTTGATTTTTTTGGGCATACTTTTAATGACACACTAGGCCCTCTTATCGGATAACACTTTCGCTCCTATTCTGCCTTAATTTGATTTGTTTTTCGTTTTTCAGGAGGAGTTGGCTCTGCTCTGTGCCCGTTTGGAACTGCTTCGCGAACGAGCGGACGTCCAATCAGATTCGAAATTAATATCCAAAATCATCGCCATGCAAACAGCAATAGAATCAGCAACAAAAACAACAACAACAACGAGCAACGCATTAGAAGCCAACAATGTTGCTACAAATTCCAGTGAAAACGCACAACAAAAACAAACAGCGCCAGCGCCAAGCTCAACAACAACAACAGCCGGTAACAAAACAACAACGCATCGTGATAAGAAAGAGAAACGTCGGCATAAACAACAACAACAGCAGCAGCAGCAGCAACAAACGCGCTCGGGGCATGCAAAGACACACGCAATTGTTATTAATTTAGATGATAGGAATCGATTCACGGAGGAGGTGACGGTGTGAGAGACTTTAAACAAAAAATCTGCTTCCAAATGGGTCTTCAAAAAAAAAATAATATTTCAAATTTCAATCAATTCTCGTATCAAAAAATAAAATTTATTTATTTCGTCTATTACAAATCAGTAATTGAGAACGCATTCTATTATTTATATATACACAAGATGTCCACTAAAAATTAATTCACTTGGAAACAAAAAGTTATTTATTTATTTATTTATTTATTTACTGCCAGCACGGAGGAGCCAAACCCAGACACTTTTAATTTAATACAACTTTCATAAGTTGGCAATAGCCATGAAATTAGCCTCAAAGACAATTAACAACAATTAGGAAAAAAAAAAATTAATTATTAAAATATCAACACAACAATATCGATTTAATAAATATTCACTAATTCCTTTTATAATAAATACATTTTACCATTCTTTTCCTTATCAAAGTTATAACAAAATTTAAGGATTTGAAATTATTTTATTTTAATTAAATAAACGTATTATGAGGCGGAGTCAAAATAAGGACTTTCGGCAGGTAAATTTATTTTATTATTCGCCGTCGTATCAGGCTGACGTTTCGAATTCTTGGCTTGGCTATCTTCAGAGCTAGTTGGCTAAAATACGCTCGTACAATCGAAGTTGACTCGTCGATCCTAATGGTGTTGTTGAGGAGTTCCTTGCGTTTGGATTCTGTATAATAAAAGACAGTGTCGGAGCAGTGGCGTAGTGAGCTTAACTCGCGCCCGGGGCACTATTCCTTTTTAGCGCCCCCCTCCCATTCCTAAACCATATAATATTATATGTAAAATATACAAAATTATTATATTACACTGGCACTAAATATATTTTCCAAAAATCAATTATAATAAAAATAAAAATTATTCAGCAATTTTTTGTTTTCCGGACCATTTGGCGCCCCTTTGTGAGTAGCGCCCGGGGCATGATGACCCCCTTGCCCCCCCCTCCCACTGTGTCGGAGTTCTAGTTGCCTCCATAAATATAATTCCTAGTTGTCTTTTTACTCCTGACCAAGACCAATAGGATCGACGAGTCAATGTCCATTAGGAATTTTCTCCTATAAATCCACTCAAATGAAAAAAAAATTATATAGAATTTTCTGGGCAAGTTTCAGAATAATATATATATTTCAAGAAAATATTCATTGGGTGTTTTTATGGTATATACATTTACTAGCCTCTCTTTACTCTGTATTTATTCATTCATTACTCTCTGAAGATGACAGTTACCGGAATCGAAACGTTACCGCGAAGGTGTATCTAAAAAATGCATTTTCTCTGTAAAATCTTTTAATGGATATTCCACCCTGTATATACGCAGAATGTCTTCTTAATCAATGATTTGTAAAACGGAAACATCCTCCAATTTAAGCGATTAGAAATGAATAAGAAAATAAAACGCGAGTGACAATTCTATTTTAACAAGCAATTTAATATTAATTAATTTTTTTCTCTTTAGAATTAGCGGGGGGGGGGGGGGGGGAATTCTTGGTTAAGGACAAGAAGGCGTGAATTTAGCATTTTTGGGAAATTTCTCAAGACAGCATGAATTATGACGAATAAAATAAAAATTAATTTCTTTTTAATGTCAAGTCAAGTTTCTTTCCATTCTAACAAATTTTCAAAGAAAAGGAGTGGGAGTGGGTTCAGTTCCAGCCCAGTTCCATCTCGGAATATCCTTGGCGTTTGCTTTTTTTTTTTTTTTTAAGTGAAACTTTATTTTGATCGAGACAAATTTTTTCGTTTCCCTATCAGCATGTCGCGTTACAAGCCGTGACGTCAAAGGCCGTGACGCTACAAGTTATGACGTCACAAGCCATGACGACAAAAATAGGAAAGTTGAAATTTAATATATATGATGAATTTTAAAAAATAATTGTGAGATTTAATTATTGAATTTTTAAATTGATAAAATATAATTTTTAAAATAATTAAAAATGATTCAAATACTAAATAAATATTGTTCTCAGTTTTTAACATTCGTATATTGATTTCCCATTTTCCAATTATTAAAATAAGATTAAAAACGCGATTTTAATACCCTTAATTGAATAATTTTCTGAAAATTTTCAGTTAAGCGCCTACGATCCGAAAAAAAGTTTCACTTGCATCGTGGATTCATAAAACCACACAATGTTTTTTGTTACTATTAATTTCTGTCCAAGATTTCTCCAATGTTGGCCCCCTAGAATTTGAATTTTGTCGTCTGTAATTTTATAGGGGAGAGGGGGTAATAAATACTCGTATTCAGCTCCCGGCTACATTGAACTTCAACTCCAAATAATTCCTGATGAAAAAAAAAACTTCATCAAATTGGACCAACGGGAATCATAAGAGTTTCATTTCTGAAGCGGAATTTTTTTTTTTTCATTTGCCCCTCAGTAAAAAGTTTGTATAAATTATAGATAGGCTCCCGACCGATTTAAGGGGGATTATTTCACTTTCAAATATTCGTCCCGGCCGGTCGTTTAATAATTTTGATATTAAAGTGAAAAGATTTGGACAGACGATAAAGGAAGGAAAGGGCTGTTGAATGGAAGGAGCAGGCAGGTAATCGAGCTCAATGCTCTGTCATTTGAGTTCTTACTTTCAGTAATGGATTGAAGATGGCGTTATTTAATTAAAACCGAAACTGTTTTCAGCCGAAACTGAATTTCGGCCTCAATCTTAGTTTCGGCCGATACCCTAACAGAAAACGAAACTTATATTTCCTATATAAAATTCATATAATTTTTACCTTTTGTTTTTTTTTTTTTTTGAAATTTTTTTCCGCCCTGTGGAAAAAATTTTTTTTTTCCTTCTGTGGAAATCATTTTAGAGAAAAGTAGAATTTATAGCTGAATAAAAAGTTGTTTGATTTGTATCAGGATGAAGAAAGAAAAGCAGCTAGTATTTATTTCATTTATTTAATACCCGTTAGGCTGACGTTTCTGTCTCGGTCGGGACCATCTTCAGAGCTTATGGGCTGTCAATATGAGATGAAGATGGTCTCGATCGAGACCGAAACGTCGGCCTAATGTGTATTAAATTAATGAAATAAATACTAGCTGCTTTTCTTTCTTCATCTTGATACACATCAACGAAATCATTTTACCTTTATTTGGGAATGCAAAATTTTTTCTGCATCTTTTCCGCCTTGCAGAAAATTTTTTCTCCCCCCCCAAGTTTTTTTTTTTTTTTTTGCGTGTGAGTCTCATCCCATCTTTAGAGACTTAAGTTTCGGCTGGTTTTTTGGCCGAAACCGAATATTCGGTCGGTCCCTATTTTAAACACCGGAAAGAAACTTCAACAAATTGAACATAAAATATAAAATTATTTTTTTATTTATAAACTCGGACGAGGGAATTTATTGCCAACAAAAAAGAGAAGCAATTTGTGTTTGTGATATTTGTTAGAATGTGAAAAAAAACTAAACTTGAGGCAAATTAGAGATTAGCTTTGACTTTTTTGGGAATTCCGAGATTGACCCCCCCTCTATTTGCTTTCAATAAATATTACCCCCCTCCTCCCTCCTGCCCCTTTGTTATGATCTTCCTCTAATAAAACACAAAACTTTTCGCATAGGGATTTCTAGCTTTAAATATAAATAGAGAAAAAAAATCAACGAAATTTCGTTTTATTTTTTTATTAAAAGATAAAAAATGAATAAAAAAAAAAGATTTCTCCTTTAGATGGATGGAATTAAATAGTACTAATAATAATAATAATAATAATAATATCAATAACCGTTACTTTGATTCTTTTCTCTTTCTGCAATGCAGCACTTGAAATTTGAAATATTTATTCTTTGTCTTCTTTTTTTAAATAAATTTTTGTGTGTTGAGAAATCAAAAAAATTAAATAAAACGATTGCTACTTGATTAAAGTACAGGACGTGCGCGCGCGCTTACAATTCTACCCCCCTCCACCCTCCCTCCCCCCTCCCTTCTCGGGTGTCCGTCACGAAGGGTGGAAAAAATTTTTGAAATTGAACTTTTTTTACACAATGTTGATACGATTCGATTTTTTCTTGCTAGAAGAATGTCATTCCTGGATTATACGAGCTCTAAAACGATTTGAGAGTAGATAATTTTGGAAAAAAAATAGGTGTTAGCTGTGTCTTCTACACAGCCGGTGGCTTTTTAACGTGACAACGTCTTTTGCTTGACTTCAAACGATTTTCACTTTCTCTTAGCTATATTAAAAAAATCTGGTGTGACTGGCGCACAGCACACAATTTTCTCTTACCTTCGGTAATCTAAAGTTATGTACTGTGCTTGTCACACCAGATTTTTTGTGTCGACATGTATTTAGTTTCCGACAGTACGGTACATTCGATTTTCAAGATGTAAAATTTATATGAGAATATATTTATATTTTGTTACCATGGCAACCATTTCTCCTATCCTTCCCTATGGAGTACAAGAGTAAAGTGGTCTTCAGAAGATTTCAATCACAAAATGAGAATATACATTTTAAAGAGTATCTAAAAAATAAATGATTTTTGAATTAAAAAAATAGTTGGAGCGAATTTAGAGAAAAAACTGAAAAAGTGCATCAGTAAAGTACTAGTACTCTTTGGCCGATTTTGATTAAAAGCTTCGTGTCACGTCCCATGGGGGTGTTTAACTTAAATATAAAATTTCAGCCTCTAGCTCAATTCCTTCATGCTTAAAATTGAACACACACACACACACACCCACCGACAGACAGACCATGTCGCGAAAACCACTTTTTTGGATTCAGGGGATCTCAAAACGTGAAGATCCATCAAAATCTCGACATCGAATTTTGCATGACTCCAATACTTTCTCTCTTATATATATATTACATATATATATAGAGGTAAGAGAAAGTACTATATAGAGAGAAAGTATTGTTTGATTTTTTTATTCGTACTTTGTTCCCATTAATAAACATTTCCATTTTCATAGTAACAATATATGACAAGTGTGGCCAAACTTTTATCCATTAAGGGACTTTTGCTTAAAAATGAGGTTTTTTGAAAAAAATAATTGATTTTAAGAGTTTTTTATATAGTCTATTAGAGTTTTTTCTTTCTGCACCAAATGACATCTCATTTAGTCTGATCTAATTAGAATTTAAAATGAAAAAATAGAAAAAAAAATAAATGGTGAAATCTTTAGCTGAAAACTCATTCTTTCTAACCGTATATTCCCCCATAATTATACCTCTTAAGACAGAGGAGTTATTCAAGCCGATGAACTTTTTCGTGCATGCCCCTCTAACCGGCACACATGATTTGTAAGACGTTGTCACGTCAAAAAGCATCTCGCTTCCTTTTTTTAACAATTTAACAAAAAATCGAAAATAAAGAGATTCAACCAACAAGAAACCGTTAAGAGTTAAGAGAGATCATAAGTCGGGGACATCCAAAATAAATGAAGTTGGCCGACCAAAACTGTCATTTTGCGGAAAGTCTCTGCCCATTTCAATAAAAATAATAATTATTTACTCAATCTATATAAGGATCCTGAAAAATTGCGTTTTTTTAACGAAATCGGCTGAGGACAAACATTTAGTTGAGTTGATGGCGATTGCTCTCTCAACTCAAGTACCTAATTCGTGTTTTTATTTTATTATCCTTTTTTTGCCCAATCAAAATCTTGGGGAGCACCCCCCCCCCCTGCGTGCATCCCTCTAAACAGGCTCTTTTGCTCTTTGCCAATTTCTGCTCTGTGTGTTGGGCGAAGAGAAAATCAATTATTTTATTTTTGAAATAATATTATTAGAATTTTTGTTATTTTCAATTTTAAATATCAAATTTGTTTTATAGATGAGTAAATTTTATTATTTTTGTGATTCAATCAGTTTAGAGTTTATATATTTCCAATTACAACAAACATTGAAATGGATTTTATTTGAACCTTTTAAATATTTACATTTTAATAAAATTTCATCATTGAATATTCAAACTTCAATTTAAAATAAATGTTATTTTAATTAATAAAATGACATTCTGTAGATACAAGATCAAAGAGGGGGGGGAGGTACCTGTCACCCCCCTCCCTCGCTATGCACCATTTAGTAATAAATACAAATATTTTTAAAACATGGGAGATTTGTTTAAATTTATTTTACTCTCATATAAAATAATTTCCTCTGTTAATGGGGTTTTGTTTTAGTCTTTTTTGGAGGCGGCTGGATTTATTTTTGGTTGGATGAATGCAGGGGGGAGGGGGAGAGAATTCGACACCTGATTCACTCCATTCAATATTCTTGGGTGCAACGCAATCATTTTCTAGCTCTCACTGTACGTAGTACTAAGGGGGAGAGTGTCTGTCTGTCTGTCCGTTTGTACGCATAAAAAGTACGGCCTGAGGAAAATAGTAGGAAAATAATAATTACATATACGTATTCAACATAAAAAACTGGTTCAGGGAAAAATACGTTTTGGTCCCTAGCACTTTCAATTTTTGAGTTATTAATTCTTAAAGTTACGATTTTCCCCCTTAGGAAATGTATAGAAAAATATTTATGTATTCTTTGCATTTGTGTATTCCATGAATGCAAACAAATCCTCAAGCAGGCGCTGGTTTTTCTTAAATATGGAGAAATAACTTAACCTCTCAATTTGTTTATTATTCATCAGAATGTAAACAAATGTGGCCATTATTTTCTTAAATATGGAGAAATAACCTCTATAAAAGTGTTTAATGTCAAGAAAATCCACAGTGAGAGCGCCCCTTTGTAAATTCTTTCTTACTTTTTTGATTCCGTCTTCTGCTCTTTCCTCTAACTTTTAATGTAAAGATAATTTCCTGTGACGGACAGCCGGGTGCACAGAGGGTTTGTTCTAGAGATGCAAATTCTTCACGAGTTCCCTGCTAACAAAAGTTTCAGCATCTAAAGGGATTTGATCTAATTTTTTATTTTTTGCACCCCTTTGAAAAAAGAGTTCTTGACAAATGTAAGTTACTGATTTTGTGAACAATTTCATCCAAGTAACTTCCCAATTCCATTCTTCCATTTACCCTTTATTTATCCCGACAGGGTCTGCGTGCAAAAGAAATTCACATGGGGCATTGATCGAGCGCATGGCGAACAAGTCTCTGCGTCTGCGGTTGATCGCCAACCCCCAAGGCGTCCCCGCTGTGATTAGAGCAGTCGTTTCCAAACTTATCCTATCACGCATCCCTTAAAAATATTTAATCGTGTAACGCCTCGCCCCTTCCTCCCCCGCATTTTATAAAATAATAGAAATGACAAAAATTCTGATTTCTAAAAAAATTTTTTTAATACAAAGGCAAACAAAAAATATATATCGAGTTAGAAATCTAAATCTTTTTATCATTCATTAAAATGTTCATTTATAAACATGTTTCAAGTAAAACCTAGACCACTTTCTTTTTTATTTATTATATTATTTATAAAACTTTTAACAATCATTGGGTATAGTAGATCTTTGCAGCCAAGGAATTAAATAGAAAAACTTTTATTTAATTAATTAACCGACGACGTTTTTGGTCGTAAATCACGACCTTCCTCAAGACGATTAATTGTTAAAATACAAGGTTAACAGTATTATATTCAATTATCATTGTAAATTATACAATATTTATTTGGGATGATGATTGACTTGCTCAAGCTTGGGGCTTCTTATAATCAATGATTGATTGTATTCTAACAATTAATCGTCCTGAGGAAGGTCGTGATTTATGACCGAAACGTCGACGGTGAATTAATTAAATAAAAGTTTTTCTATTTAATTCCTTGGCTGCAAACCAATTCAAAGTCTACAGCCATTTCCCATCACTAGTTTAACAATCATTTGGAAAATTGCTCA
>JAKCPI010010755.1:0-18121 GCA_023213315.1 Euborellia annulipes
TCAGTTAATTATTTTAAAACAATTTTAATTTTCATTAAAATAATTTTTTTAATTTTTATTAAAATAATTTTTTAATCATTTCTCTCACAATGGACGAATTTCCTTTTAGTGAAGAATATTTTGATTCGGTACCACCTCCCTCAGAGGCTAATCAGTCTGATGAGCCGTTTTGGGCCACGACTCCTGAATTAAAACAATTTTGGCAGGAATATCAGCAGTCCTCGTCTTCCCCTGATAATAAAATACCCCTTACTGAGCAATCGAGTTCAAGCTCTCGAGAACCTTACAGCCCCCGTAGTAACCCCTTCAGTCCCTTCTATTCTTTCGGCAATGAATCCGACGATGAATCTGATTTCTTTGACGAGGAGGACTATAATGCTCACATGTCCCCGGTGTCTTCTCACCCACCCACCTATTGTACAGAAACATGTTTAATTTGGCATGAAGCTTTCGAACAAATCCCTAAATTTTCTCATGCTCTTGATTTTGGCTGCCTCCATCCAATTGATTATATAAATTTATTAAAAGATGCCATTTTGCAACTTAGAATGCCCGATCATTATTCTTATCTAATTATTTTTGATTGTTTTATCGATGACGCTCAATCATGGGCAAATAAATGGGCCTCTGAAAATGAGCATCTCGAATACCCTCTCGATAAATTCTTTGATGCATTTCTAGAGCGATTTTGGAATATCTCGATACAACAATGGCTATTTACAAGGTTAAAATCTCCAAATTTTTCCATTCAACCGGGTCCAATTGCTCCTCAATTTGTTCAACGATACCGCTGGGCTAGACATTCCTCTCTTGAATTTAATGAAAATGAACTCCTTCAATGTTTAATAAAACACCTCCCTGTCAGTTTTCACAACCAATTGCTTTCCCTCCTTCCTGCTGGCTACATAAAAATTTGCAAATATCTCGAAGATTATGACTTGATTCATTTTCCCGACCACGATGAAGAAATTTATGCCGATGAATATTTTTTTGACGAATTTTATAGAATTCCCCCGCGAATTAATTGCTTTTGTCCCTGTCCAAACGTTCACCCCTTCTTCGAACCTCCTTCAGTTTCAGTTAAATGCCCTAAAGTAAATAAAAAACCTATAAAAAGTTCAGTGGCCTCGATGCCAGTCGAAATGTCCCCGAAGCCATCAGTTGAGAGGCCTGATCAACCTCTTGACTCTGTTAAGTTGGCGAGTGAGTTGCCAGCCAAGGCATCCTCTGCATCTCAGCCGTTAAAATCGGCGAAAAAGCCACTTTTTGTTCTCAAATGGGTACCCCCATGTGAGAAAGCCACCCCAGTTCACAATTCCCAGACGCCGGCCCCTTCTGAAAATTCTAAGTCAAAAGAGATTAAAATTCTCCAGCAAATGCCGCAACCTTTAGTTTCAGCCCCAGTACATGAGCCTTTTGAACCACAAATCTCTGTCGAGTCTGTAGCCCCTATTTTTGAAGCTTCTCCAACTCCTGTCAAAGCTCAAGAGAAAGATGACGAGTTTTCACAACTCCCCCTAGATAGACTAAATTGTCCTTTGGACACCATAGTCCCACTCGAATCTGTAGTTGAAGAGTCGCCAGTTCCCTCACAAACGCAAGAGCAAGAGGTAGACGAGCCTTCTATACTCGCTCTCAATAAAACTCTCGAGATTTTGAATGATACTATGACTCATTGTTGTGAATCCCTAGATAAACCGGTGGACCAATTTGAGGAAATAAACGTCCCGCCTACAGGCCAGTGCCGTTCCATCATTGAGAGCCCTCAGCCCATAGAAAAACCGTCAGCCGATGCTGTGCCCCCACCTATGGAATCCCACTGTCTGTCAGTCGCCAAAGAGACCCCGATAAGGCCACCCGCATTTCCACAAGCTTGCTCTATTTGCAAAATAGACACCATCAAATCAATCCTTTCGGCCTATTCTCATAAAGACATTGCCCCTGCACAGCCAGAGACGCCACCCGCCACCCCTTTCTTTCAAACAGATTTTTATATCACCGACTCATTTATGTCATCTGAGGCGCGTGAAAGTGTCCCCCTTGTAGATTTTCAGACAAAGTCGCTTCCCCGATTACTCACTGAGAAATTATTTATTTTTAATAAAATTTCATCTTGGTTGAAAAATGGCTCAATTTTGCGATGATGCAAAAGCCTATTCGGCTCCTTTGGGCCCTGAGAAATTATTTCTTGCCCGCCTTTATCCATTAAAAATAGTCCCCTATGTTGTGAGAGCACATCCATGTTTCATTGCGCTAAATCGCCTATTTTATAAACATAAAGTTCGTTTTAAAGAATCCCACCCTGAGGAGCATATACTTGAAACCGCCCTCTGATTTGACTTTTTACCCTGGCCTTGACCTCCATTGAAATTAAATATTTAAATTTATTTTCTTTAAATATAAATTTACTCTTAAGCATTAATCTTTTAATTTTTTTTAATCTTCAATTCGTTGAAAAAGCTATTGCCCTGATATATAACAACAATACAAAAGGAGTGATGCACTCGATTAGTGATCACCCGCAACCAAATTATTTTTCTTTAGCTGATAAAAAAAAATAATACTAGAATTTATTTACGAATAAATATCAAAATGATATTTTATTCAATTTCTTATTAGTAAAGCAATCTCCTCACTTGAGTTGCTATTTTTAATGTCATGAGTGAGAAATTAGTGTGACTTGTCATAGTCAATTCAATTTCTAACAAAAAAAAAAAAATTCACTTAAACAATTATAAATTAAACTCCCATGTGTGTATGTTGATTGTTGGTGAGATCTAGAATTCAAAAAAAAAAAAAAAAATAATTTCAATAATAAATAAAATATTTAATTATTTAAATAATGAATAAAAAAAAAAAAAAAATAAATAAATATGTGAAAAATAAATATATGCCAGAAAATGAATAATTTCTAAAGTTAATGAACTCTCAATATGCGAGAAAAAATGCCCACTTTCCCCAGTGACCAGTGATAGTGAAAGTGCTAATTTTAATTTCCGCCCAAGAGGCAAAGCTTATTTAAATAGTATTGTTAGATTTATAAAATTTATATATAATGAATATCCCCAAAGAGGGAATAATTTGTAGAAATGATCGATGATTATTTTTGTATGGTAATTATTAGGCTACAGGAGCCTCAAGGTGCATACATGCACATTTTTCTTGAGAAAATTTAAGCTGTTTGTGTTGATGAACCCTAGGAAACCGAATACCCTTCCAAAAATTTAAATAATTCTTATTAATGTTGAAGAAGGATCGCAATAGATCCAAAGAGGTGGTATAATTTTGAAAAGTGGTTATTCTTTTGAAGCTTTCTTTGAATCGAGATAATTGGCGTAATTAGTTATATCGGGAGAGGGATGAATTTCTTGGATTGTCGCGATCATCCAAGTTTATAAATCGTTGTGAAGTCCACGAGCCCCCACTATTCGAAGGTGACAGATTCCCATTCGGAAATAATAAACTCCGGCCAAAGTGCCAAACTTTAATTAATTAATATGAGCTAAGCTCGCGGGTCAATGAACCCAAACTGGTGACTGAGAATCGGGAAAGTACCTCCAGAGTAGGACTTTACCCAAAAATGGTTCCAGCACCCCTTATTATATTTCGCATCTGTGTCAGGCCACTGGGATGGACCTTGTACACAATGCAAATTTTCTTCGTGGTTTTTAGGTGGGAATGAGGAATCTGCCCTCAATTGTGGGATCGCAAACGGGATCCGCGTATAATGTAAATGGGACCGACATTTCGGTGATTTATTCTTATTTTGATGTGATTGGTGAAACCAATCTATTTTTGTGAAGTTGCAGGTGGAGAAAGAATGGGCGCTTGGCTAATTGTACCTGCCCCCACCCCCTCTTTTTATTTGGTGCCCACTTAAATAAAAGGGTCAACCTCCTATAGTTTCTCAATGACAAACAGCATAAGTTTTGTCAAAAATTATTGTTAGAAACACGGTCTGCCCTAAGTGGAGTCGTGAAAATTTTCTATATTGTTTATCGAAAAAAATTGTTGTTCTGCGAACAAAACAATTTTTTTCTCCCGGGGCCGTAGGATGTAATGGTAGAACCATTTCCTGGCCTCTATGTTACATTATTTTTTCTAATTATAAATCAATATTAATTTTTAACCAAAGCATTGAGTAATTAAGATGATGCCAGTCTCTGGACCCATAAATTTATTTAATTATATTTACAAATATTTAAATCCTTTATTAATGAACCATCTCTTTAATTTTATAAAATTTCCAATTATTTCTATTTAATAATTTCAACAAACAATTTTATTTAAAAATATTAAATTTATTATTTAAAATTAATTAATTTTTTATAAGTAATAATCCGTGCGGTAAACAAAGAGGCCCCCTACAAGCCAATGCAAGCCCCCGGGGCGCTCTCTTAATTTAATCATCGCCCGGACGCCAAACCGTGCACATCGCATGTACCTCTTCTCTCGGTACATCCCATTGTTTTATTATGAGGCTCAGCCTCCCCCCTCAGCAACCACACAGTAGTGTTGCACTTCACCAATGATCTCCCTGGACCATTATCCAGTCGGAGATGCTCATATTATTAAATGCGGTGCCTTCCTACAAATGAACAAATGGCCGCGGGCCCTCGAACGAGACCTTCCGAGCCCAGCCGTGTTCCAGTCTGGACCAACAGGATGCTGCCTCAACATCAGATGAGTCCATCAATGTTTTCCCCTTTCCTTTATTTTTATTAAACTAAACTCGCATAACACAAACTATAAACTCTAATTATTTTATTTAAATCAAATCTGGCAATATTATTAAATAATTTTTTTTATAAATATCAATGCTTTTGGTAGTCTCAAAGAAGCGAAATAGCAGATACTCTGTACACCCCAATACCGGCGTTGAAGCGAAGCCAACGACCGAGAATTAAATAAATGTTTATAAAATATTGAATTAAATACAATTTTTTTATTACTCAATTGTTGTTTTTGTTAATTGATGTTTCCTGGAGAAGCCAGTTTTCTCGTTACAAAGTTTATTATGAATCTTTTGTCGGATTAAAAAAAAAAATCCAAAAGTAGTATATAATTCTTCTGGTTTAAAGAATCATCAAGTTCTTAATTTACTTGGACATAAGCCTTAATTGGCACTAAATTTCAGTAGATCGTCAAGGTTGAGAAAGAGAACCTGTTACAACAATTTAGTTTATCAGAGAGTTATAAACAAACGATCGATATGCACTAACAATGGAGAAAAAAATGCATTAAAAATCCAATAATTTCTACAATGGGGAGGGGGGGGTCTGGACAAAACGTTACTAATTATGAGATGGAGGGCTCGGGGATTTCTCTAATTGTGACATAACAATTTCTTCACAACAGCAAAAAATGGAGTGAATATTTGAGTTGAGGGAAAATTTACAAAAAAAATCTGGTGTGACTGGCGCACAGAACACAACTGTGTTCTGTGATTGTGACACCAGATTTTTTGTGTTGACATATATTTAGTTCCCAACAGTAATTTCAAGATGTAAAATTGATAGACCTGTGAAAATATTTATATTGTTACCATGGAAACCATTTGGCCTATCTTTCCTATGAAGTTCAAGAGTAAAGTGGTCTTCAGAAGATTTCAATGGCAAAACGAGATTATACATTTTAAAGAACATCTGAGAAATAATAGCAAAATGAGAATATACATTCTAAAGAGCATCTAAAAAATAATTGATTTATGAATTTAAAAAAAAAAAATCGTTGGCGCGAATTTTGTGAAAATCGAAAAAAACTGAAAAACTACATTAGTAAAGTACTAGTACATTTTGGCCGATTTTGATTAAAAGTTTATTTTCACACTCGAGGGGGGTGTCTAACTTAAATATAAAATTTCAACTTCCTAGCTCAATATCTTCTTGCTTAAAATTGAACACATACCCAAAGACAGACCATGTCGCGAAAACCACTTTTTTGGATTCAGGTCCACTGAATATCGTGAATATCCATTAAAATCTCGACATCAAATTTTTGACATGAAACCAATACTTTCTCTCTATATATATTAACATAGAAGCTTATAGAGATGAGAGAAAGTAAAAAGGTGAAATGATATGAATTTTGTATAAGAAATTTTATTCGGGGGGGAGTTCTATGTTGTGACATAATATTTGTAGGGGGGTTTGTATGTGACTAACAGTGACATGGAGGGGGGAGCAAGGGCGGATACAGGGGGGATAAAGGGGGTAATTACCCCCTAGAAACACCTCTGGATCCGCTCTTGGGGGGGGGGGCTAGAAAATCGTCAAAAAAGGCGTTACGTAATATGTGGACGACCCCTAATAAGATACGTTCAACGAAACTATGCATAAAGCTTCACTCCTTATATTTGCAATTTTTCGAATCCAATAATAAATCAGTGAAAAAAATCCCATGTCCTTCATTCTATTGTGGATCAAATTAGCTCTTGTTATGATGATATTTATTAATAATAAAAGAATTAAGAGTTGATCCATTTTGACGTTAAAGTTACACACTAATAAATTTCTCATTGGTTGTCTCTTCTAATCCAATTAAGATTTCTTCAGTTGTCTTATCTGATATCCCTTCCTCATTTTGTGAGTCATCCCTGTCCCTTCAGTTCTCGAAGGGGCTGCAAACCGATTTACATCCCCTTGGACCAAGAAATCAAGAAAAAAGCGAGACAATACAATCAAAATTAACATGACAATAATAATAGGAGTATGGGGCGGAAGAAAATCGTCATCTTTTGACAGACGTCGCCGAATGCTAATCAATTCTAGGGTTGTTACGAAATCAAGGGTGAATATTCTTATTATTACGATTATCCATTTCTCCCTCAACGAACAAAAAATATTACTAATAGAGAAAAAACTGTTAGTAAATATACGTCAAAAATTATTAGTTGGGGAATATTGAATGGACAAGAAATTTAACAGCTGAATGAGATTCGTTATTAGAGAAATAAATAAATAAGTTAAGAGGGTTATGTATTGAATTATTGATCAAAATTTACTATAGGCCTACAGATTAAACTCGATTGGAAGACCGTTTAGGCGAGTTCAACTCGTTTGTATTTTAGTTTTACTTTCTCTTATCTCTATAGAGAGAGAAAGTATTGAATTAATGTCAAAAATTCGATGTCGAGATTTTGATGGATATAGACGTTTTGAGGTCCCCTGAATCCAAAAAAAGTGGTTTTCGCGACATGGTATGTCTGTGTGTCTGTCTGTGAACAAAATATCTCAAGAACGAATAAAAGAGCTAGGAGGTTGAAATTGTATATTTAAGTTAGGCACCCCCCTGGGACACGAAGCTTTTGAACAAAATCGGCCCAAAAGTACTAGTACGTACTTTACTGATGCACTTTTTCAGTTTTTTTCGATTTTCTCAAAATTCGCTGCAACGATTTTGGTTAAAATTCAAAAATCAATTATTTTTTAGATGCTCTTTAAAATGTATATTCTCATTTTGCAATTGAAATTTTCTGAAGACCACTTTACTCTTGCACTCCATTGGGAAGATAGGAAGAAATGGTTGCCATGGTAACAAAATATAAATATTTTCACATATAAATTTTACATCTTGAGAATCGAATGCACCCTACTGTCTGAAACTAAATACATATCGCCACAAAAAATCTGGTGTGACAAGCACAGTACACTACTTTCGATTACCGAAGCCCTGAGGGCCCCGGATCCTCTCAAAGACAAATATTTTTGGGGCTGATGCCGGCTCGGGGCCTGCAGTGGACCGCCCCCTCCCCCTCGGTACGCCTCTGAATAGTCGTAACTAGAGACGGGGTCTAAATGGCCTCAGAAGCCGAAAAAGACGTTGAGCAAATTTTAAAAATAGTAGTAAGCTATTTTCCATTTAAAATAAAAATTATTTCTTTCTTTGAGAAAGGAATTAATTCTTTGACTTAAAGTTACATAATATAATTTATCAGCTAGCTTGTGCGTCATTGAAAAAATTTATTATACTGAGAGCAGTGTAAAATTTTTGACCTTCTAAGATCGTTCATATAAATGAACATCATTATCCTTGAAATCCGGATAAGTTAGAAATAAGATCAGAAAAATATTTCATAAAAAAAAAAATTGTGACCTATTCATATTTGAATAATCATCAGAATAATTTAAAGTAAAATTGATAGTATAATATAAAAGATATGGTGTGACAGGTCGCACTACTCACAACTTTCTCTTACCTTTGGCAATTGAAAGTTATGTTTTGTGCTTTTCACACCAGATTTTTTGTGTTGACAAATATTTAGTTTCGGATAGTTGTGTACATTAGAATTCAAGATGTAAAATTTATAAACATGGAAAAATATTAATATTTTCAAGGCAACCATTTCTCCTACCTTTCCAATGAAGTACAATAGTAAAGTGTGCTTCAAAAGATTTCAAGGGCAAAATGAGAATATACATTTCAAAAAGCATCTTAAAAAAATCTGGTGTGACTGGCGCAAAGCACACAACTTTCTCTTACCTTCGATAATCGAAAGTTGTGTTCTGTGCTTGTCACACCAGATTTTTCATGTCGGCATATATTTAGTTTACACCGATAATAGAATTGAATATGTACAATTTATAAACATGGGAAAATATTTATATTTTGTTACCATAGCAATCATTTCTCCTATCTTTTCTATGAAATACAAGAGTAAATTGGTCTTCAGAAAATTTCAATGGCGAAATGAGAATATACATTTTAAAGAGCATCTAAAAAATTTTTTGAATTTAAAAAAAAATTGTTGGAGCGAATTTTGAGAAAATCGAAAAAAACTGAAAAACTACATCAGTAAAGAACTAGTACTTTATGGCCGATTTTGATTAAAAGATTATTTTCACAGTCCCGGGAGGTGTTTAACTTAAATATAAAATTTCAAACTCCTGCCTCATTTCGTTCTAGTTATTACTTTTTTGGACCCATGGGACCTCAAAAAAGTATTTCCATCAAAATCTCGACTTAGAATTTTCGACATGAAACGAATACTTTCTCTCTATATATATTACATATATAGCCAATAAAAAGTAATATACATAATTCTTAGGCTGGATGCACACTTGACGGGAAAAATAAGCCATTTAAATGATGACAAAAAATTATCATTCAAAAAAAAAAAAAAAAATACATAATGGTTTAAGATTCGAAAAAAAAGAATAATTCAATAAATAAATAAATAAATTCGAACACATCAGCTATATAAAAAATCTTTTTTTGTATGAATTTCATTTCTTAACAAGATATTATTAGATAAAATAACGGTTTGGATCGATTTGTAACATGTTTCCGTTGTTCGTGACTCTTTCTTTCTCTGTCCATTTACCTATCAAATAGGATAACCTCTTCTAATAGGAGATGAATGAGTTTTATCTTGGATCTAAGGCCACCATTAGGAGCCACCAACTTAACATAAATAGGTCATCCAATGTGTGATTAGGGGAGCAGGTGTCCCTTCTCTTTTATATGGGGGCGGAGGAGAGACTTGACTATCTAATTGATTCAATCAATCAATCAAACTTCTTTTTTTACAACCTAATAATTGCCTATTTGTTGATCAAAAAAGTTCTGTAGATTTTTTTAATAGGGTTATTTACTTTTTTTTCGAAAAAGGTCTGAGGACTGTTTGCTGTCAAATAAAATTTTAAACGTATAGGCCTATAATTTACGTAAAAAAATAGTGTATGCGAGCATGGGCGTAGCCAGACATCTTGTTAGGGAGGGGGGCAACCCCTCTTTAGAGAGAGGGGGAGGGTGTTTGCAATTAATATATACATAGATTATTAATTATTTATTTAAATAAAAAAAAAAAATTAAATTAATGTAGTGGATTGGGGCGTTAAAAAAATCCCAATGGGAAAAATATATATTTGTTTGTTTTTAGGACAAGCCAGGGGGGGGCAAAGGCCTCCCCTAGCTACGCCCATGTATGTGAGAATTCATTCGAGTATCAAAAAGGGCAAAAACTAAATCGGGACAACTCATATTAAAAGAGTGACCATGCAAGAAGCTCTGGATCAATTGATCGAAATAACTAATAATAAATAGTTTGTGGCCAAAAACAGAATTTTAAATTATTTTTTGCAGTCTTTGAATAATTAATAAGACAAGTTGTCAGTGATTAATAGGCTATACTTTAATTATTATACTGGCTGTGAGTATTAAATATAGACGCGTGGAATGGAGTCAGAAAAGGAAAAAATAAAAAACAAATTTATTTTGTCGACGTTTCGAGCTCCCGTCGCACTCTTCCTCGGGACAATCCAGTGGCGGATTAATGCAATTTTGTCAGAGGGGCGGTTTTTTTTTTTTTTTTTATTTTTTGTTTTTATTAAAGGACTTTGTCGGCATTTAGACCCCTTTCCTATTTATTTAAATTGATTGGTAACAAATTCAATTGAAATTAAGGAGGGGAAATCATTTCTTTAGATTACTAGTTTTTATAACTTTTTGAATTTCTTCTCGGGGGGGGGGCGATCGCCCTACCGCCATCCCCCTTTAATCTGCCCCTGGGACAGTCTAAGTGTCAAATGTTACAGATGATATCATTAACAATTTTAACAAACATTAACAATGTATTTGGTGAAATGAATTAATAATGATCTTAATATCATACACGGCAGGTGTTTAACAGTAAGCTTGCCCTCGGGGCATGGCGTAGAGGTTAGCGTGCTAACCTCATATACCAAACGTCGCGGGTTCGGACCCCAGGCAGTCCGATGATTTTATTTAAGCCAATTGGATACCAAATGGCTTAAATAAGAATGCCTGGACCCCATATATGTATATTTATCAATAACGGATATCGTAAAAAGTCTTATATGGCCTGAGTTGCCGAAAAGACTGTATGAATGGGTGTGTGAGTGTGAGTGTGAATGAGAAAAAGTGTGAATGTTTTTTTAAAAAAAAAAAAAAAAAAAAAACAGTAAGCTTACTTGGACAATCAAATATAGATGCATGGAATGGACAAGTACACTGAGGGACAATATTAAGACCCACCCATGCGTTTTCTACTTGTGATTATTTAATTGTTTTTATAAAAGAAAATGAAAATCTTTATTTGATATTTTCTAGGTTTGAACCATGAAAATTTCCAATAAAAAATATAATAATCTTTTTTTAAACAATGGAAATAATCACGTAAGAAAATCAATGGGTTGGACTTAATATTGTCTCTCACTGTACAAGTTTAACACATGCCGTGTATGATATTAAGATCATTATTAATTCATTTCACCAAATACATTGTTAATGTTTGTTAAAATTGTTTAATGATATCATCTTTAACATTTGACACTTAGACTGTCCCAAGGAAGAGCGTGAGCGGGCGCTCGAAGCGTCGACAGAAGAAATTTGTTTTTTTATTTTCCTTGGCTGACTCCATTTCACGCAACTAAAATTTAATTTTATAAATTTTTTCGAATTAAATTATTGCAATAGAGCAGCTACTAAAATTTAGTAGAAATTTAATAGAAAAATAACCTTGATAATATGGATAGGGGAACATTTTTTTTCGTTCTATAGAAAAGCATTTGATAAGAAGAATTGAGAAGGAGTAAGTGAGGGAAGGAGTGTTAACCCTTTTGAAATATTCACCAAGGGGGGTCATTTATTATCCAAAAAGGGTTGCTTGGCTTGGCTCTCTGACCCCCAGGGATGGGGGGGGGGCAATCGATTCCCCACCTCTACCTCTCTTGTCTTCAAAATTGGAACGGTGAATTATTAACCCTGTTGCATGCCCTTCTCTTTCACCGTTTTTTTTTAAACAAATTTGTGGGTATGTTTATTTGTTGGTGGGGGAAAATATTTATAAAAACCATCACAAGTTAAGTATGCTGCGTTTGTTACAACGATGGATAGATAATCGTCTCTTGTTTGTTATTTAACTGTGGTCCCATCTCTTTTCTTTCTTTCTCATTCTAGTCAAGTGGGGAAATTTATTGACCAACTATATCACCACTGAGAGAGAATTCAAGTTCAAGGTTAAAATATTAACGTAATTTAGTACGATATTTAAAATATAAAGCAACAAACAAACAAACACCAAGTATATTTCGTTTTCATAAAAAAAAAAATTAATGTTATATAGGCCTATCAAAACTATTATTTAGTATTCCAAAAATTAGAGGAAGATACCAGAAATACGAAAAAAGTAAATAAAAATATAGCTTCCATTTTTTAAGTCTTTTCGGCATCTTATTAGACTTAAAAGAGATTTAATTACGATTTTATGCATTAAGGGAACCAGAAGCGCCATTATGATGGAAATTGAGATGGGCCTTTCATCTTGTAAGGCAGTGGCTTCCAAACTTAATGCTTACCATGCCTCACCTTAAAAGTAGTTAATCTTATGACCCCCCACTCCATTTTATAAAATAATACAAAAACAAAATGTTTAATGCTAAAAAATATAAATTTTTATAAAAATATTTTTCTTATTTATTTTTTATTTTCTATATTAAAACTAACAAATCTTTGGAAAATTTGGTCCTGGTGGCCAATAATTCGCTCCCTCCCTTAGACTAGTCCGCCTCTTACAGTTTGGAACACGCTGGCAGAAGGGTATTTTATGGCTGATGGATTTTGTATCAGGAATGAAAGTAAAGAAAGCAAACCAGAATTTTTTCTTTTAAAAATATATTTTAACGAATTACGTTTCGGCCTTGGTAAAAGTCATCCTCGGATGATCACTAACAGCTCCGAGGATGGCTTTGAATAAAGCCGACATATCAACTGTTAAAATATATTTTTAAAGAAAAATTCTGAATTGCGATTCTTCTGCAGCCCGACATTCCTGAAGAAAAAACCTTTTCTCAAATCTTATTTTCACGCCCCAGGGGGGTGGCTAACTTGAATATAATTTCAACCCTCTAGCTCAATCGGGGAGCGGATACAAGGGGGGGGTAAAGGGGTATTACCCCGAGATTCGGAAAAATACCTTTTTTTCGCAAAAAAATTTATTTTTAATGTAAAAATTTTAAAATTAATACTTAAAAATTTGATGTATATTTATATTATGGCAAAGAAGTATATAGAATGCGCTTTTAAATTACCGAAATTAAAAAAAAAGCCGTGTGCTGTGCGACGAGTCACCAGATTACCCCCGAAAACACCTCTGGATCCGCCCTTGAGCTCAATTCCCTTCATGCTTTAATTGAACCCAAAAACGTGTATATCATCAGTACGATAACCCAAATTTTTGACATGAAACCATTACTTTCATAATTGAGGTAAGAAAGTAAAAATTCAAATCCAGTTCAGTGTCTGATGTCTATATAAAAAGATAGGTAATTCACCCCAGTAAAAATTCTAAGAGGACTAATCATATCTTACTTTTCTACCTAATGAAAAAAATCCTACAAAATTCTGCAAGGGATTCGATGGGTTCCTAAGTTATTGTTCCAGTGTTATTATTATCTGTTTATGAGGTTTTCGAAATCTTAAAAAAATTAATTCCGCCCCAGTAATAAGAAATTTTTAGAATGACATTAAATGTTTCTATCCCCATTATGCTATTTTAATAAATATTTGAATATTAAATTTTAACTTTCCCGGAATGCACTTATTTTTTAGTAAAAGTATTAAAAAACATTAATATCTTTGTGTATTATAGGAGGATGGGGCATTAACCCCCTGGTTAACCTTCAAGTACCCCCCTTCAACTATATTATTAATTAATAAAGTCTTGTTTGTCAAAAAAGACTTTATTAATTAATGTGAAAGGGGGTATGAAGGCATTAACCAGAGTATGCCCACATCCTTTTTTTTAATACTTTGCAATGAGGTCAAAATTATATTTATTCGGCAAATTTCAAACTCATATGGGAAAATTTTGGATTTCGGGAATTTTTTGAGTCATTCCATTTGGAAATCCGAGTATTTAAAATAAACACTCCATAAGATAGGGTGTAAAATTTCATTTACCAATTTCCAACAATTGTTCAAACAGAAAGTTTCACACATACAGACGGGCACTATAAATCAACCAACGGGTATGCCCCGGGTGTCACGTGATTGGCTAAGGACTGCAGCGAGATTTTGCCATACACAAAAAAAATTACCCTATACTTATACTAAAAAAACTATTGATGTATTTTTACTCCGTGACTGTAGTAAAGTTTACTATCATAGGCGCCGGAACTGGGGGGGGGGCAAGGGTACATTGCCCCCCTGGCATCCTACAGGGGGGGGCAGAGGGGGCAAAATTTCTTCTATTATTTCATTTATTATTAAAAATGATATATTTTTACTTTTGAAAAATAAAATCTTCTAAATTAAAAGAGTAAGAAATTCATTTTTTTCCAAATTTTTTCCAAAAAATTTTTTGAAAAATCACTACCAAATTTTTTAAAATTTTTATTTTATTAAAATTGTGATTTTATTTAAAATTTTTAAAGTTTTATAGTAGATTTGTTTTTGTTTCATACTATTTGAACATATTAAATTATTTTAATTTTCTAAAAAAATTTTTTTGCCCCCCTGATTCAAATTCGTTCCGGCGCCCCTGTTTACTATACTATGTTATATCAACTAATGGACATGATTCATATACAAATAATATACAACAATTCTAAAAGCATAATGTACCAATATCTCCAAGGGCCCATCGTCGAAGGAAATCGATAAGAAAGAAGGTGTCGAAGATGTCCATATCTTTGGTGGGTTGATCTAGAGCAATAATCGCTGTATCATGGAGCAATTTGATGGCCACATCGAGTCGTGTCCGTTCGCTGGCTGTCAATTGCCAGATTTTAGTATTGCGCACCTGTGCTAGGCCTAATTCATCCAAAAGTTGCGAGATCTGTAACATTCATGAAGAAAAAAAAAAAGAATAAGAAATTATATTAATAATAATATTAAATGGCTGGAAATATAGGCCTATATGTATAAGAAAGGTTATGAAAATGGAGTTAGCCAAAAATAAAAACTACTGTTGCCATGTTCACTTCCATTCAGGAATTAATTGATGAGAAAATTTTGTTATCACTTTGTATTTAATTTTAAAATATTAATACTATTTAAAATTTATTAATGTAATTTTGATGAAAAGTTTCTAAGCTATTAGTATTAAATATAACCATAAAAGAACTTTAATAATAACTCCGTTTTAATTTTTGAATTATAAACCTAAAATTATTTTATTAATATAAATAGTGCATAGATTAATTTGCAATCATGTGTCAAGGGAATATGAAGCATTTTTACAAATATAATTTGACTTATAGAATTTTGCAATAATAATTTTTTATATTTTATTGTTTATTCTCTAAATTAGTCGTATTTTTAGAAATAATTTATGAATATCTGCAATATTTACAGTATTACTTGCACAATTGACAAAAAAAAAAATGATATATAATCTAATCAAAACAATTTAAATCAGAAATTAATGTTAATTTTCTTAAATCTCGATAGCTGGCGCTTGACACACAATTGCGTAACAGGGTCCAACTAATGTCATCAATGGTATAATTATACTGACTTAACTCTCTCTCACATTTGGATACCAAATGACTTAAATAAAAATGCCTGGACCCCTATATGTATAATAATCATTAACGGATATCGTTTAAAGTCTTAAATGGCCTAAGTTGCCGAGAAGACTGTGTGAATGAGTGTGTGAATGTGAGCGTGAATGAGAAAAAAGTGTGAATGTTTTTAAAAAAACAAAAAAAAAACTCTCTCTCATTAGAACTATTCACTGAGGATGGATTACCCGAAACGTCTGAACGTTCACAGAGTATCGAGAGTGTTTTTATTTTTGGCTGCCTGTATTTTCATATCCTTCTGAAATTATTTAATATCAAGAGCTCGATTCATTCATTTTATTCAAATTAAATATACTGGCCGGAGCGGCTAGGTTATGAACGGCCCAAGACGAGCTTAAGATCTAAGATCTTACGGTGCAATTGGGCATTAGAACGATTCAATTGTAAACCCTAGAATGATTTCTGTTTAACTTCAAAAAACAAGGGACATTTTTCAATTTTTTGATATCTACTAAAGCGGATGTATAGGAAAGTAGAGTGGCATATTCTTTCAAGTAAATAATTACATCATTTTTGCAAAAAGAAAAAAAAAAAAAAGCGCTCTATAATGGTAATAGCATGCGTTTAAGATCATCATCATCATCAACGGAAGTATAGTTAATTACATCCAAACAAAAAGATTTGAAACCAATAGAAAGTGTTTCAAAATTCATCAAACTTCTCTTCTTATTTGTTTAATAAAATGATGAATTAATTTGTTTAAGTAAAAGGGGGGGCAGGGGGGTATCTCTTTTTAAATAAAATAGAAAATGAAATTACTATTTTAGTTATTATAAAAAGCTGGTGTGTCCAAAATAGTGATGAGCAAAATATCCCAAGAACGAAAAGAGCTAAGAGGTTGAAATTTTATATTTAAGCTAAGCACCCTCCTGGCACTTGACAGGAAGCTTGTGAACAAAATCGGCCAAAGAGTAGGTACTAGTATTTTACTAATGTACTTTTTTAGTTTTTTTTGATTTTCTCAAAATTCGCTCCAACGATTTTGATTAAAATTCAAAAATCAATTATTTTTTAGATGCTCTTTAAAATGTATATTCTCATTTTGCCCTTGAAATCTTTTGAAGCACACTTGTACTTCATAGGAGACCATGTTAACAAAATATAAATATCAGGAATGAAAGTTAGAAGAAAACGCAGCCAAAGTTTTTCCTTAAGAATATATTTTAACAGCTGACGTTTCGGCTTTGGTCAAAGCCATCCTCAGAGCTATAAACAACGAAAAATTTTCTTTTATAAATATAGTTTTTATACTATACTAACTATAGACCGAAACTCCTTTCGGGGCAAACTACGCTAATTTTTCGGCCAGGGGGTACAGGATGGGGAAAAATTTTCAAAACTGCGGAAAAATTATTTATTATTTTCCCTAAATGAGTTTAATACTAACTATATTTAAAAAAGAAAATGTTTCTTTGTTTATAGCTCCGAGGATAGCTTTGACCAAAGCCGAAACGTCAGCTGTTAAAATATGTTTTTAAAGAAAAAATTTTGGCTGCGTTTTCTTCTAAATTTCATTCCTGATACAAATTCCACCAGCCATAAAATTCCCTTATACTAAAATATAAATATTTTTCTAAATTTTATATCTTAAATTTTAATATAACGGCGGAAAGTAAAACAAAAAAATCCGGTGTGACAGGTAAGAGAGTGTTCACAGCAGATTTCATTGACTCACCCTGTGTGGCAAAGCCAACGAGGCTTTAGCAGCTGGCCTGCGTAGCCAGGCCGTTAACTGTAATGCCTGTTTAACAGTGAGCCTGTCATCAAGTTCAGCATCCTGACGCACATAGGCGCATCTATCAGCCAATTGTTTGCCACGAATTGCCTGGCCATTGAGTAGAATATCACCTCAGGATACCCGTTGACGTCCTGAGAGAACCTCCAGTAGACAACGACCCTCCTCTTCTAAATAACCCAACAGAAAATAAAAAAGATTAGTGTAAAAATAATTTGCTTCACATCTAATTAACTAGCTATCTCTTGGGTAAGTTGATTTTCGAGTCTTTTCACATCTAGTTAAGCTAATCATATGATTAAATAAGACCCCAGATTGTAAAGAGTTAGTTAGCTAAGACCCAAAGTTTGGTATAAGGCTTAACTAAGAGTGTGAAATTAGAAACGCAAGCCTTGATTATTTATTTTTGAATGGCATATCATCCATTCTATTATTAAATAAATATATATGCTTCAATCTGGACAGGAGCGAAGGTGTTACGCATGTTTTTCCCGATAAGAGGGCGTTGTGTGTCATAAAAAGTATTCCCAAAAATCAAGTAATTCAAAAATTTGCCAAGAGATGTCAGAATGGTAGCTAATAATATTTAATGCATTTGGTTGATTTTCATTGATCTTATAACAATAAATACTTTATAAATGTTATTACATATTATGTATCTTTTATAAAAGCATAAAAATATATAAATATAGGCTAATACTATATCGGCTGTTAGACTAGCCTGCCATCTATTGCAAGAATGCTGAACTAATTTGACATTTGATTTTTAAATAAATCATCTAAGCTTATTTTAAAAATTTCTTAATTAGTATGTGATTAATAATAACAATAAATTAATTTT
>JAKCPI010010762.1:0-33664 GCA_023213315.1 Euborellia annulipes
AGGAGGGAATTTACAATAAGACTTTTGCGAGTTTAGTACTTTTTACAACTTTTTCAGGGAAAATACTCCCTCATTTCCCTTTATTAGCCTAAAAGAGGTGTCGGTAAGCCAATTTGATCGAGATATATGCCAAAATAACGAAAATTTTGAAGAAATACGAACGCCACATTAAGCATTAAAAAATGTATTATTACTTACTTTTTTGGGTTTTTTCTTTCTCCATTGTAATTTAGATGACAAAAATCTTGCACCTGACCTATTCTGATTGAGATAACTAGATAAATTAATTAAATAGAGTAAAAAAAAAGATTAATAATTTTGATGATAATTGTTTTATTATTATTTTTTTTTTTTAAATGAACGATAAAGGAGCTAACTTCATGATCATTAAAAAAAAAAACAAAGAATATTTTTTTTTTTTTTACATTAGCTCAACATTCATGATTCTTTCGTTCTTTCCATTTACGCGCGCTATTTGTTTTGTCACTAAGGCTGAGGAATTCCCTAGTTGTTTTAAATTTTTTTTAATCGAAGGAAACCGAACTTCAACCGAAGGACCGAAACAATTAGGTCGGGACCCCTGAAGTTGTTTTGTCACTAGTGTCGACTTCGGTTCGGTTCGGCTCGGTTTCGGATCGGTTCGGCTCGTCTCAGTTCGGTTCGAAACCATCCAGTTAGAAGCTATTCAGTAGCCCTTAAAAATAAATTTTCGGGCCCTTCGGTCCCGAAAATTTTTTTAAAAGCTACCGAATCGCTTCTAACTGGATGGTTTCGAACCGAACTGAGCCGAGCCGAACCGAGCCGAACCGACCCAAAGCCGAGAATTCCCTAGTTGTTTTGAATTTTTTTCTAAAAATAAAATAACCGAACTTAAAACCGAAGGTCTCGAGCCGCCTCCGGCGGCTCTCGGACAAGGGATCCCTGCAAGTTCTTTAAAATATTCTGGATGAATATTTTTTAATCTAAAACAGAACCGACCTTAATTAACCGAAGGTCTCGAGCCGCCTCCGGCGGCTCTCGGACAAGGGATTCCTGCAACTTCTTTAAAATATTCTTGACAGTGACGGATCATAAGCAAGGCGCGTGTCTAGGGCCCCGTAGAATACGGGGGCCCCCAAAATTGATTAACACATTAATTTTGATCGTGATATAAAATTTCATTTCATTTTTATAAAAAATTTATCAATTGACTTATGAAAAGAGCATCGGTCCTCCAAAGAATTTGGAAACTTCCGATAAAGACGATAAATCCCTAAATGGACTCAGTAGCCAAGAGTGAAAATGAAAGAAAAAATATTAATTTTTTATAATAATATTAATAGTAGCCTATATAGAGAGTTCAAATAATAATTGTGGCTAAAAAAGTTGATATTCTTATGTATAGCAAACTCAAGGTTTTTTTTTTTTAAATAGTCAGTGAATAGTCATAATTCAATATGAAGTTAGCTCCTTTATCGTTCAATATTTATAAAAATAAACAATTATCATTAAAATTATTAATCTTTTTTTTTTACTCTATTTAATTAATTTATCTAGTTATCTCAATCAGAATAGGTCAGGCGCAAGATTTTTGTCATCTAAATTACAATGGAGAAAGAAAAAACCCAAAAAGTAAGTAATAATACATTTTTTAATGCTTAATGTGGCGTTCGTATTTCTTCAAAATTTTCGTTATTTTGGCATATATCTCGATCAAATTGGCTTACCGACACCTCTTTTAGGCTAATAAAGGGAAATGAGGGGAGTATTTTCCCTGAAAAAGTTGTAAAAAGTACTAAACTCCCAAAAGTCTTATTGTAAATATTATCCAAAAGATTCTTCTTTACCTTTTCTGCAAATGTTTGTTGATATTGAACTTTGCAAGACGGTGGCTTGGGAATTGATTCTTGCACTTCGAATTTGAATTTTACATCAAAAACTTTATCATTTTGTGTTTTATAACTTTCATCTTGCGTAAGGGGATTACTAATCTTCAGATTATTAGGGATCTTCCTTTCAAGACGCTAAAAAAATTCACAATCAATAAATGGGAAATTTAATTCAATAAAAATAATATATAAAATACCTCACAAATATAACTTATTTTTGGTTTATAATTGAGACCAATTTCAGAAGAAGTAGTATAATCATATTGGATTAATTTTGCTTTACAATGGACCGGCAAGGGTTTGGACATTTTATTAAAATATTAAAAAAAAAAAGATAAGAGCTTTGAAAAAAAGACTATCCTAGTAAAAAATGATAAATAAATAAAATATTTAAACCTTTAACTAATCAATAAAAATAACAATATTCATTGTTACCATAGCAGCACAGACGTAGTATAAATCACAGAGCAACTTTAATCCGGGTTCCCATTTGTCAATTGACTGACATTTTCTCCGAGGGTAAGCTCCAATATTTATTACAAAAGCAAAGATGAATTTAAGAAAGTTAGTAATCTATAAATAATAAATCTTGAAATAGTCATTTTAAATTAATTATGCCCAGTGTCATCTCTCTGGGTCTTATTCGGAATGCTTGAGAAGTATTGCCATAATATTTAGAGTTAATATACAGCAAGTAAGTTTTTTAAATATATTTGTTCTTTTTATTTTGATGTTTTTTCTCCTTTTTTGGTTAATTGTTCCTAAATTATTCACAATAAAATCCTTAATGTCGACTATTTCTTTTTTTTTTTTAATTATAAAATAAACTATTCAACTATGTTTTTAATTGTAACGCTTTTCCTTGATTGACTGTCCCTAATAATGGCCAGTGGCATCCCAAATGGCAGTTCTCGGTACAATACATATGCGGAGCAGAAAGAGTTTCCCACGGGGAAGGTTTCGGAATCGCTGAAAAGGTTTTAGTTTGGCGCGTCTTGGCTATTATATCATCTACAGGATACTGATATCGGGCTGTGAATTCTGTTTGCATTCCCCTAAAAAAAATGATTTTTTTTTAATTAACAAAAATTCTTGCGCAAATTGATATGTTCTAGTAAGCGCTGATTGTTTCATACAAACGACTCCATTATTTGAAAATATTAAAGGCATCCATTAATATAGAAATAATTGGAGCGAGTGAAGAATACTGTAATTACGATTTCATTAATATTGGCAAGTTTTTCAGGGGAAATACTTCCTCTCTTTCCTTTAGGTGGCGGAAAGTCAATTTGGTCGAGATATACCTGTTAAGTAAAAATAAAGAAACCCCTGTGTTAATGTGATCCTCGTATTCCTTCAAAATTTTTGTTATTTTTATATACCCTAGTATCTCTCGATCAAATTGTCTTTCTGCCACCTTTTTTAGACTAATAAAGGGAAGGGAGTATTTACCCTGAAAAACTTGACAATATTAATGAAATAGTAGTTACCATATTCTTCACATTAGCTCAATAATTCTTTTAGTTTTTCTTTCTATATATAAATAATAATAAATTACCTTCGAGGAACAGTACGAGTATATTTTTTTTGAATGCAATTCAAAACAGGATGAGTGAATTGAACTTGATCATAAATATGAAGGCTTCTTTGGCTGAGAACGGATCCTATTGGCGTTTTCTCTTTAGGTCCAAATCCTCTTACCTAATAATAATTGGAAAATAAATTTCAAATTTATAACAAATAAAATAAAAGATCTTCTAACTCCAAGGAAACTTTTTGATGCAATCTGAAAGAATGTAGAATAAAAGGCGTATCAATCATTCTGATTCCATAATAACCACTATTCGACTTTTATTCTAACTTCTTTCATATTTAAAAAGTCCATCGGCAAGGCTCATGAAGGATTGGGTTTGATAAAGAGAACATCAAAGTTCATCAGGGATAGAGGAGTCTTAAGTGAGGAGGAGTATTCCGGAGTATGCTTCTCTGGTCTGTTATGGGCATACTGTTACTTTTCGACAGGCCGTTGAAGCAGAAAAGCTTCTGAGGTTTCTTTTGACTAGGGATTTTGGGTTTTTTACCTATGACATAGGATATGGCCAACGACTGGCTCCCTGATCTCGAGCGACTCCATGTAAGATGGGACCTCTCTCTTTTTCTTGCATGGGGTATTAAATTAAATGGTCACATCCGTGATACCAATATCAACAATGGTGAGAATGGCAAATGAAGCCTTTCTGAATGCCGATGTCGAGAGAATTGAAATATATTTAGGTATGAGAGAAATTTTGTGGAAATTTGTAAATTTTTGTTATACACTCTTTATAAATGAATGTAAATCTGTAAAGAAAGAGATGAATAAATAAAAGTCGGTACAGAGATTCTAGGATTCGGGTCTCCCAGGGTATCATTGGGTCTCTCAATCCCTGCTAACAATAAACTTATGAGTTAATGACATGAATATTCTGTAATAGACGAAATAGCGCAAGAAAATATAGAAGCCGTACAACCAGAGGTTTACTTTGCTTAAAACCAATGTACTGCAGTTGGTCGTCAGCACTAATAAATCCTGATAAATAAAATTTTTAATTTTATTTCTTCATCTTGCATGTCAATCTGCAAAAAGTTTTTTAAGCAAAGTAAACCTCTGGTTGTACGGCTTCGATGAATATTCTGCTTTATTACCTTTCTATTCAAGAATTTATAAAAGAGTTGTCTTCTCAACACACAATGAATGAAAAAAACAAGTACTGGTACTTACACGAGGAAAATTGTTTGCATCATAAAATGTAATAATATTTTTCCCTCCAACTTGATCTATTTGTCTTTCGGTAGAATAATGTGCAAATTTATATTGTGTTTCACTTAAGTAAGGTTCCAACTGTTTAGTAACGCTGGGCACTCCAGGGGGAATCGGCGTTTGTTCGTCACGACCCAATCCTCGACTCTATAAAATATAAAAAAGTATTGAACAATAGTAACACTTGTTGAAAATACTAATGGTCATTTTTGAAAATCAATCAATCAAAATCAAATATTATTATATTTGGAAGCAGAGGAGTGCAATTTGCTTTATAAATAAATAGGAGGGAATTTACAATAAGACTTTTGGGAGTTTAGTACTTTTTACAACTTTTTCAGGGAAAATACTCCCTCATTTCCCTTTATTAGCCTAAAAGAGGTGTCGGTAAGCCAATTTGATCGAGATATATGCCAAAATAACGAAAATTTTGAAGAAATACGAACGCCACATTAAGCATTAAAAAATGTATTATTACTTACTTTTTGGGTTTTTTCTTTCTCCATTGTAATTTAGATGACAAAAATCTTGCACCTGACCTATTCTGATTGAGATAACTAGATAAATTAATTAAATAGAGTAAAAAAAAAAGATTAATAATTTTGATGATAATTGTTTATTATTATTATTTTTTTTTTTTAAATGAACGATAAAGGAGCTAACTTCATGATCATTAAAAAAAAAAACAAAGAATATTTTTTTTTTTACATTAGCTCAACATTCATGATTCTTTCGTTCTTTCCATTTACGAGCGCTATTTGTTTTGTCACTAAGGCTGAGAATTCCCTAGTTGTTTTAAATTTTTTTTAATCGAAGGAAACCGAATTTCAACCGAAGGACCGAAACAATTAGGTCGGGACCCCTGAAGTTGTTTTGTCACTAGTGTCGACTTCGGCCCGGTTCGGCTCGGTTTCGGATCGGTTCGGCTCGTCTCAGTTCGGTTCGAAACCATCCAGTTAGAAGCTATTCAGTAGCCCTTAAAAATAAATTTTCGGGCCCTTCGGTCCCGAAAATTTTTTTTTAAAAGCTACCGAATCGCTTCTAACTGGATGGTTTCGAACCGAACTGAGCCGAGCCGAACCGAACCGAACCGAGCCGAACCGACCCAAAGCCGAGAATTCCCTAGTTGTTTTGAATTTTTTTCTAAAAATAAAATAACCGAACTTAAAACCGAAGGTCTCGAGCCGCCTCCGGCGGCTCTCGGACAAGGGATCCCTGCAAGTTCTTTAAAATATTCTGGATGAATATTTTTTAATCTAAAACAGAACCGACCTTAATTAACCGAAAGTCTCGAGCCGCCTCCGGCGGCTCTCGGACAAGGGATTCCTGCAACTTCTTTAAAATATTCTTGACAGTGACGGATCATAAGCAAGGCGCGTGTCTAGGACCCCGTAGAATACGGGGGCCCCCAAAATTGATTAACACATTAATTTTGATCGTGATATAAAATTTCATTTCATTTTTATAAAAAATTTATCAATTGACTTATGAAAAGAGCATCGGTCCTCCAAAGAATTTGGAAACTTCCGATAAAGACGATAAATCCCTAAATGGACTCAGTAGCCAAGAGTGAAAATGAAAGAAAAAATATTAATTTTTATAATAATATTAATAGTAGCCTATATAGAGAGTTCAAATAATAATTGTGGCTAAAAAAGTTGATATTCTTATGTATAGCAAACTCAAGGTTTTTTTTTTTAAATAGTCAGTGAATAGTCATAATTCAATATGAAGTTAGCTCCTTTATCGTTCAATATTTATAAAAATAAACAATTATCATTAAAATTATTAATCTTTTTTTTTACTCTATTTAATTAATTTATCTAGTTATCTCAATCAGAATAGGTCAGGCGCAAGATTTTTGTCATCTAAATTACAATGGAGAAAGAAAAAACCCAAAAAAGTAAGTAATAATACATTTTTTAATGCTTAATGTGGCGTTCGTATTTCTTCAAAATTTTCGTTATTTTGGCATATATCTCGATCAAATTGGCTTACCGACACCTCTTTTAGGCTAATAAAGGGAAATGAGGGAGTATTTTCCCTGAAAAAGTTGTAAAAAGTACTAAACTCCCAAAAGTCTTATTGTAAATATTATCCAATAAATATTCTATTTTTAAATACTAAATTGAAAGATATAATTATGAACTTAAAGTTAAAAAAAGCAAGGAATATTTTGATGCAATAAAAAAAAATTTAATTACCTCACAGATAGAAAGGTCTATAGGAGCAGTAAACCTTTCGCTTAAATGTTTTATTGGTTTCCCCTCATAATTTCTTTTATATTCAGTATTTCCATTACCAACAGGTAATTCTTTTGGATAATGTGTAACTAGAACCTAAAAAAAAAAAAAAAAAAAAAAAAAAAAATATATAAAAAAGTTAATATCACTATATACATACCTTTTCTTCAAATGTTTTTAGATATTGAGGTTTACGACTTGGCATTTTACGTATCACCTCTTCCACTTCGAATTTGAATTTAACACCATAATCTTTTCTTGAAAAAGTAGTAAAACCGTCATTTCTAGTAAGAGGATTGGGAGGTAAAAGATTATCAGGAATCTTTCTGTGAAGACTCTGCAAAATGAATTTATATTTAATGACAAATTCAAGATAAAATTATCTAAAAATTAAATTACCTCATAATTTTCACTTATTCTAGGTCTATAAGTATGACTAATTTCATACGATGTAGTATAATCTAACTGACGTAATTTCGTCAATGGTTGAGACTTCGGCATTCTTATTGCTTTTATCAATTCTGGTGATAATAATAATAATGTTTTGATAATTGAGGTTGTCATAGAGATAAGTAAATATTTTTTAGGCCTTAAATGGTTATTTATTTTTTAAATATAAAAATGTACAATTCACAAAAAAAAAAAAAAATAATGTTAAATATTATATTTGATATAATAAAATTCTTTTAACTTATTTTATATACATTTGTGTAAACATATTTACACATAAATAAAATTAAATCTATCCTTATCATGAAATAGATATATATATATAGTAAGAAATAGATTTTAAAATATTTTGCTTTTTTTTAATGATAATAAATTTTGAAATTTTTGGAAGATTAAAGCCAATGTAAATAGTTCTATCACAGAATATCTAATACTTTAATAAATCATTTTTTTTCTATTTGAGGATTCTTGTGAATTCAAAATTGCTTTCACTCTGAGACATCGACTTGGGTTGGAGGTGAGTTCTATCTTCTTCTGTCCTCGCCATTATTAATCCCGCGGTGCGGGTCGGCGGACCTTACCCTCCCCCTCCACTCTCCCCTATCCAATGCTGTGTGAGTGGCGAGTTCTATATATAGCCTATATAAAATTCATTTATATTATTTTTTATTGAACATATGTTACGTTACCAAATCTAAGGTTTCAATACCGAATGGACCATTTTCAGAGCCTCAACATTTGAAAAATTTCTTATATATGATTTTGGGCGACTTTACTATTAAATAATCAATGTATTATTGTTAGCGAGGTGAATAGCTGAATCAATATGTAGTAGAAAAATAAAAGGCCGAGCAGCTAGGTTTATTTCTTTAATAGAGAACCCACAGCGACGTTTCGGTCGACTATGCGACCATCTTCATGGCTACAATGGAGTTTACAAAAAAACATAACATCAAGAGGCTGTATAAATAAAATTTCAAGACATAAAAATTATCATTACCTAGAGTTCAGTCATAAGAAAAACCTCTCAAGTTGTTTGACAGACATTTCATAAATTTCATTACGATCTATCAGATACAATGCATTCAGCGCCAAAAGTCAATATAAATTTTATTTTAATTACACGCATCTTATATACCTAGTTCTAATTTAATAACATATTAATAGATTTTTTAATATTAAAATAAATTCCCAAAGTATTTATAAATTGACATAACAAATATAAATTAATATTTAATATTTTTTTCCTTTTACTTTTTTAAGACCTCGGGCAAATTCAATTTTAAATAATACACTTGACAAAACCAAACAATATAGGCCTATATAGTTATTTTATTACATTTCTGTAAGAGAGGACCGTAGTTTTAAAGTCCCTTTTGCAATTCACTGTTTGATTAATAAAAATAAATATGGATTCTAGAACTTGCCTTTTAAATGCGTTGCCCTCGAAACCCAGAATTTTCACCGAGTCAAAATCAAAATCATGTCCCTTCTCGATAGAGTGAGCTGCGAGGGCAACATGAGTCTCTTCGTTTTTTATATTTGCTTTATGTTGGGACATTCTTTTATTAAGGTATTGTTTCGTCATCCCCACATAGCAAAGATTACAATTTTGGCAGGCAACCTTATAGACAAGGTTACTATTTTGCATATGAGGGGTAGGGGTTTTATTGTTGAAAATGAATGCAAGTGTGTTAATGGGCTTAAAACTAATCATTACATTAGATATAGAATTATTAATTAGTTTTTTAAGTTGTTCTGATAATCCGGGTATATATGTCAAGCTTCTGTATGTAGGCATGTCTGGAATACTTTCCCCGTGTTGTAATGTAATAGTAACCTTGTCTATAAGGTTGCCTGCCAAAATTGTAATCTTTGCTATGTGGGGATGACGAAACAATACCTTAATAAAAGAATGTCCCAACATAAAGCAAATATAAAAAACGAAGAGACTCATGTTGCCCTCGCAGCTCACTCTATCGAGAAGGGACATGATTTTGATTTTGACTCGGTGAAAATTCTGGGTTTCGAGGGCAACGCATTTAAAAGGCAAGTTCTAGAATCCATATTTATTTTTATTAATCAAACAGTGAATTGCAAAAGGGACTTTAAAACTACGGTCCTCTCTTACAGAAATGTAATAAAATAACTATATAGGCCTATATTGTTTGGTTTTGTCAAGTGTATTATTTAAAATTGAATTTGCCCGAGGTCTTAAAAAGTAAAAAGGAAAAAAATTAAATATTAATTTATATTTGTTATGTCAATTTATAAATACTTTGGGAATTTATTTTAATATTAAAAAATCTATTAATATGTTATTAAATTAGAACTAGGTATATAAGATGCGTGTAATTAAAATAAAATTTATATTGACTTTTGGCGCTGAATGCATTGTATCTGATAGATCGTAATGAAATTTATGAAATGTCTGTCAAACAACTTGAGAGGTTTTTTCTTATGACTGAACTCTAGGTAATGATAATTTTTATGTCTTGAAATTTTATTTATACAGCCTCATGATGTTATGTTTTTTTGTAAACTCCATTGTAGCCATGAAGATGGTCGCATAGTCGACCGAAACGTCGCTGTGAGTTCTCTATTAAAGAAATAAATCTAGCTGCTCGGCCTTTTATTTTTCTACTACAATGTATTATTGTTTAACAGTTTGATTTTTCATGTTTTTCTAATACTATTGATATTTTTATCCTCAAATTTCGTTTTTGCTTTTTACAAAACGTAAAATTATTTTAAAATAACTATAATTGTGCATTTGAAATATAACGATTGTTAAATAAAAAGAGAAAAAAAACGAAGTAAAAGAAACCAAGTATGATGGGTCGATTGAATTAAGGTTATGGAGAAAATATAACCAGTGAATGCTTTCCACTTTAAAATAATTTATTTGCAAATTTGCTAAAGCAATCCATCCTCAGTGCATTAAATTATACGATTGTGGAGCGTTTTACAAAATTATAAAATGCATGAGAAGCCATTCTATACATGGATGGGACAACATCTGATAAGCAAGTCACTGAGGGAAAAACAGTATCTATACGCATATGATTTAAAAGTATTAGAAAGTACACGCGCCTGGCGAGTCACTTTGAGAAATTATTTTAAATCATACGCAAATAATTATATCATATGTATATAGATACTATTTTACTCCAAGGATTTTACTCTCAGTGACTTGCTTATCAGATGTTGTCCCATCCATATATCCATATAGAATGGCTTCTCAAGCATTTTATAATTTTGTAAAACGCTCCACAATCGTATAATTTAATGCACTGAGGATGGATTGCGTTAGGCATTCCGAAATATTTGCAAATAAATTATTTTAAAGTGAAAAGCAGTCGCAGGCTATCTTTTCTCCATAACCTTGAGAAAAAACGAAATTTGTTATTAGAAAGATAAATGAAAATACAATTAAAGTATTGGACAATAATAAAAATATTTTTTTTTTTTTTTTTTTAAAACATTCACACTTTTTTCTCATTCACACTCACACTCACACACACATTCACACAGTCTTTTCGGCAACCTAGGCCATTTAAGACTTTGACGATAACCGTTGTAAGGAATATATTTATTGTGGGGTCAGACATTTCTATTTAAGCCATCTGGTATCCAAATGGCTTAAATAAAATCATCGGACTGCCTGGGTCCGAACCCGCGACGTTTGGTATAGGAGGTAGGCACGCTACCTACTACGCCAAACTCGGGGGCAATAAAAATATTTAATTCTTTTTATTTTCAATTGTTGAAGCTTGGAATATGGCTTGAAACCTTATAATGTATATGGTTGATAAAAATCATTAAAGTAATATATAAAATTCACAACAATTTGATATATACCGATATAATAAATAGAGTTCACTTCCAACTGGAGTCGTCGTCTCATCCCAAGACAACTTTGGAAAAATAATTTTTTTTAATGTTCCAAATCTCTCAATTTTTAGATTTTTTTTTTCAAATTTTAGAGTGAAGTATTTTTATTATCAACAATCAATCAAAAAAAGATTATTATTGTTAAAAATTTTTAAATAAGAAAGAAAAAATTAGTGATATTATTGCTAGAAATTCCTTCAAATCTGTCGCCTGCATTTAAAAATTCAGCTAGATTCCAAGCTGAGTTTTTCATGATTAAAGTTATTTGTATCTAGAACATTTTTTCGGCTGTTTCGATGTATTCATTTTTAATAATTTTTAATTAATAATATTTAGTGAATCAACATGTTTAAAAATAAGAGAGCATATGAAGATTTTGTTAAAAGTAAAATATTTACATTTAATTATTTTTTTTTCTACCAGTTCGTTTTTGTTTAATTATAAAAATACTTCTTTCTATTTATTAAGCATCTGTTTTGTAAACTTAGTTAATTGATAATTAAATAAATAAATAGTAATCTTAACTTATATAAATGATATCAATCCGTATTTTCATATCACACAGCTTCGGCAACGAATAATTTAATTTTGGATGGATTCCAATAGAGGCTTGAACAAGAGCAGACCAGAGTCCACACATATGGTATAAAGAAATCCTCAGGTTGATCTTCTTCAACGTATTTAAATTTTAAATCAGGAAATCTCTAAAATAAAAAATTTATATTTAATTTAAAACAATTATAAATTTAATAAATTAAATAAAAATGTTCTGGAAAACTCTCTACCCTAGAAGAGAAGCTCTTGCATCGTCAACTAAACTAAAATGAAGAAATTGGGATTAATAAATAAAAAGAATTTATAAGGAGAAGTAATTTAACCTAACAAATGACGTTCCTCTGTAAACTCCAAAAGTTTTAAAGAAAAATCAGATATAAATACTGTAGGGGACTTTGCAACATTTCAAGTGTCTGGTATAGATAGTGAGAGCCAATATTAAAGCACCCTTTTGCGTTTTTTCCCTAGATTATTTCATTGTTTCTAAAAAAGATGAAAATCTATGTTGCTAATCTCTTCTATAATTATAGACAATCTTTTGTATTAATTATTTATTAAAAATGGATAAATACTCTACAACGTTTCGACTGCTTATTCTGCAGTCGTTTTCAAGTACTGTGCACTTACTCCGACTCAAGTGAACTAACCTCTAAGGAACCGTTACCTGCATTTTATATACAAGGAAGTCAGCGCCATCTACAGTCATTCCTATGAAATTAAACATAATAATCAAAGCAAGGGTTTACATAAAAAGCATGTGATGTTACAATAAGTTTTTTGAATTTGATTTTTTAAAATAGATGGTACAAAATATTATTATAGTGGAAAGTGTGAAGGTCAAAATATTATTATTAAATTATTCCTAAAGGCTTAATAAAATGTGGAACATTCTGTTGAATGAGAAAAATGTTAATTAGATATTAATATGCTTTTTATGTAAACACTTGCTTTGATGTTAGTGTCTAACTTCATGGGAATGAGTATAGATGGCTCTGAAGTTTGTGTCTAATTTCATAGGGATGACTGTAGATGGAGCTCACTTCATTGTATATAAAATGCACGTAACGGTCCCTTAGAGGTTAGTTCACTTATGTCGGAGTAAATGTACAGTACTTGAAAACGACTGCAGAATAAGCAGTCGAAATGTTGTAGAGTATTTATATTTTTAATAAATAATTAATAACAAAATGTGGTCTATAATTAAAAACTCGCATAATAATAAAAATAATACAAACCACAAAAGCTTTAATAAACACAATCACAAGTTCCATTAAATTTTTTCCATAAATATATTATTTTTTAAACAATGAAATAATTAATAATGAAAAAAATTTGTTTCATTTTTCTACCGATCTTTTTTTCGAATTTTAAAATCAGGGAATTCTTTATAGGACATTCTATATTTAACTATCAAATCGAAGATCGAAAAATGACTAAAAACAACGAATTAAAAGACACAATTGCTTACACTTAGTCTTTCCTTAGGCCATTGAAGAGCGCCTAATTGAATTGTTGAAAGGACTTCATTTACTCCTAAATCATCTTGAATTTGATCTAATTTATTTGAGAAATATAAAATCACCTAAAAATAACAAAAAGATAGTATTTATAAAATTAACAAATTTACATATTAATATTTGATAATAATATTACAATATCAATATTCTGCATGATATCTTGAAAAGCAGGATGAGATCTATATGGCTCAAATATCTGTTTTTTATATAACAATGTATATACTAGATTTGGATTGTGTGATAATTGATTACTTAAACATGAATTTAAAATTTCTAAAATCATTCGGAGAACTTCTTCTAGGACAGAAATATCTTCGACCTAAAAAAAATATTTTTTTTTAACTTATTGTAATAATAATTATAATTAATTACTAACGGTTTTTACTAACGATTTCGGCATTTTCTCCTTCTTCATGATTAGCTGCCACACTTTCAATATTAATAACTGTTGTTTGATGCTTCATTTGTTCGGAGAGCCGAACATGTTTCTTCGACAAGGTTTCAAAAAGACTAACTAATCTTTGACTGACATACGGATGCAAAGCACGAAATTGTCCAGACATATTAGCAAGGGCTGCTAAACAATTCGTATGTAAATATTTATCCTATAAATGAAATATCATTATAGTATTATTCAGTGGTTAATTTAATTTAAAAACAAATTCGTTAATTGTTTCAGTAAAGGTGCATATCTACTTGTGCAACTAATGCCTGGCCTGGGTTCCCTCGCAGCACAAAATATTGCTGGAATGCTGCAGGAATATTACTTCGCAACATTCGAAATATAATATCCGAAATATTCCTATATCCGCGCTTCTAAGTTGCGGAGGAATATTGCCAGAATGTTGCAATGCAATGTTCCCAGTATATTGGGATGAAATATTGTCTGCTATAATCCTACAACATTCCTATGTCCCCGCTTTTAAGTTACGGGGCAATATTGCTAGAATGTTGCAATGGATTTATTTAATTTGATTTTTTTTTCTTATTTTTTATTTTTTATTTAATTGGATTAATTTAAATTTTAATTAATTTTTTATCACTTATACTCTTTCAGTTTAAACCCCTTCAAATAGATGATTGAAATTTATTATGCTAAATTATTATTTGATTTAAATGTAGCTATCTAAGGCTGATATTCGAAGATCACTGATTCCGGCGTATTTAAGAGTGGTTTCATAAAACATTCAAAAAAAGATTCGACGATATGCAACAAGTGAACCTTTACTGATATGATAAAGTAAAAAATATACTTACTCTCATTTTAAGCATATTGTATTGAATTGTTCTGATAACAATAAGAACAAGAAGACCTCCAAGAGAAATTTCTGAAATTGAACGTTCTGTATACCATGTTACACCTTTTAACATCTGAAATATTAATATTTCATAGTGTATAAAAACAATTTAAGGAAAAAATTATAAATTTTTTAAACTTACTGTTTCATGGACAGTTTTATTAAAAAGATTGTCTTCACTAAGAACTAGAAGAATTATAAGAGACATGTATATATGATGGCTATTGCTGTCGGGGGCATGATAAAGAGTTTTTAAAATAGGGACTACCTAAAATTAAATTAATAATTAATAGAGAAAAAATTTATTATTTATCAGTTAGACAGATAATTACCAAATTTTCTATATCTGATCGTGACATGACAAAATTTTTAAAATGTGGATTTCGATGGAGCAATAAATAAAGAAGCAACGTTCCATGTTCTAAAGTAGCTATTCTACACATTGTTGTGTAGAGTTTGGCAAAATCAATTTTAAAGGTTGGCCCACCAGGTTGAGGCGCTGTTCTATCCGCTGATGAATTTGTGCAGGAGAACAAAGATTCTCGGTAAGGATTCTCAGCAGTGCAATGATTCGTTAATATTAAAATAAGCAGCAAAGAATGGCCAGCTAACGGAGTATCGACACAAACGGGAACTTCTATTTGTTCATGGTTGTTCGATGAATTTCTTGCCATTCCAAGCGTTAACATGTTCCAAATTTCGGCTGTAAAAATATAATAAACTAGGTAAAATTACGAAAACTCTGAGAAATAAAAATAGAATTCATTCAGAAAAAAATTTAAAAAAATGTGAGTAACCACACACTTTCTTTAACCTTTGGTACTCGAAATTTGTGTGAGGTGTTGTTATGACAAGTTTTTGTGTTCAGTGAGCCCCACAATTAAGTCCCCACTTGATAGCTTTAGCCTTAAGTATATGGTGTAAAGTGAAATAATTTTAATGACCAAAGGTAAAACGTAAGATCTGGTACAGATGATTTTATTTTACCTTTTAAAATTTAAAATTATTTCATCATTTACCATATTCTATACACAGGGGCGTATATAGAAATTTTTTCGGGGGGGGGGGGGCCCGAACTCAAAAATTTTTTTTTAAGAAATTAAATTTTTTTCACACGAAATTTTTTGAGGAACATTTTTTCTTTTGCGGAACCAAAGTTTTCCATCCTGCGGAAAAATTTGTTGCGCTGATGTCTGTATATCCCTATATATGTATAGGTGTTTGGGAAATTTCGGGGGGGCGGCCCCCCCTATATACGCCCCTGTCTATACAATATACTTGAGGCTAAAACTATCCGATTTCCAAAATTGTTTTTTTTTTGTTTCAAAGAAGCCTGGAATGTCTGGAATCATCCATCTCTAATCAAATCAATCAAATCTAGTTGTCGATTTTTTTTAAGATTACAATTTTCTCTATGTAGGCTATACTAACTATAAAAAAGTAAAAATATTGTTGGAAAATAAAAATTGAATTCATTAGTTAATAAAATATTATCTTTAGTTCTTTAGTGCGTTTTAAATCCCTTTTCTACGTGATCGCAGAGTGAGAATGCTGCCAAGATACTACCTAACCCACATTTCCAATTTAAATAATGATGAAAACATTAACTGGATAAATAAGATATAACTTACAAGCAATCCCAAGCATAATACTTCCCCCTCCATTGCTTGGATGAAGACCTGGAGGTGCCTTTTCGTAATCGGCAACATGTTGAAGGAGAACTTTCATTAATTTTGGAGCATGAATCGAATATTTCCCTTGAATTAGACTTCTAAAAAATAAATACTTAATTGGATATAATAATATAAATATATTATTTATTTTGTTTTTACCTGTAAATAAATGAGTTCGAAGCTGGTCTTTGAGAAAACAAATGAACAGAAAGCAAAATAATTAAACAATTAACAGCTTCTAGATGAATTGGATATGTAAAATCTCTGAAATTATTTAAAATATAATTAGGAAAATAAATTTTTAAAAATATATGAGAAAATATTAATAATTACTTATTTGGAAGATCGACTAATATATCAATAAGCGAATCAATAAATTCTTCAATTTTTTGTAAATGATCGTTAGAAGTTGCGTTTGGTTTAGCTGCAAAATGTCGGATTACGTCCTCTTCTTTCAAATTTTCAACCAAATATTTAGTTATACATCTTATTATAAATAAAGCATTATATGTTTGCCAACAAAACATACTACTGCAAAAAGATAAATAATGATTAATTAAAAGCATAGGCTATTAAAAATCAATAAGACTATTTAAAAAAAAAATATATATACAAATTTAATTTCTCTTCCTTCCAAACATTCTTGCTTGGCTTTTCTAAATTTTATAATCATAAATATTTTTGCTTTTAACTTAAGAAACATTGGTGTTTCTGTGGATGTTTTATATATGAGGGATATATATATATATAGAATATATCTTGAAGTTAACTTTACTCACTCGATAATCCTTCATGATTTTTAGGAACTACTGATAATAAATTTATGAACACAATTTATTTTAAGAGGTTTTTTTTTTTTTTGTTTTACTGACTGATTTACGGTTTCAGGCCAAATCACACCGTTTCGGCTAGGCCATCATCAGGACCTTAATAAAGAGATAAGGAAAGCAGTAGCGTCATTTCAAATTTTTCTTGGAGTGGGGGGGGGGGGCAAACTTTTTTTTTTTACAATTTTTCTTTTTGCAGGATCTTTTATTGGCTAGACGACCGTAGCGTGCACAAGTTTTTCGCAGTTTCGACCTTCTTGAGGTCATCATCAGTCCTAATATAGAGAAACAAACATATTCTCAATTAAAAACAAAGTGGAGACAATTTTCTATTACAGTTATTCAGAACCATTTTAGGAACATGTCATATATGTGAGATTTTTGACATGTGCCTACAATGGTACTGAATAACTGTAATAGGAAATTATCTTCGCTTTATTTTTAAATGAGAATATTTTTGATTCTCTTTATTAGGCCTAATGGTGACCTCAAGAAGGTCGAAACTGTAAAAAGCTTGTGTACGCTACGGTCGTCTAGCTATTAAAGGATCCTGCAAAAAGAAAAATTGTTTTTTTAACTTATTTGTCAACAGCAACTGACAACCAGAAGTAACTTCTTCTTTCCTTATTGAAGATCCTCTGGCTGATTTTACAATTTAAGGAGTACTAACTTACTTATTTAATTTATATAATGATCAACATTTACAAATTGTATATATACACACAACATTAAAGAAAAAAAAATTCTGAAAATAAATTAGTATTCATAAATTTATTATCAATTGTTCCTGAAAACCATATAAACGATTGTCGACCGAGTAAATTTAACGTCAAGTTTAAGCAAGATTCTGAAAATCACCTGCAACCGTAACAATATATATATATTGCTTCTGTGACTGTTAAAATATATGTTAATATGTGTGTTGGGTAATTTGTTATTGAATAAAGATTCATATTAAAGACAAAATATGGAGATATTCGAATTCTGGGTAACAAATTTATTATAACTCTTATCTGAAAGTTTTTCTAATATAAATAGTGGGTGGAGATTATTAATTAATATTGAATGAGTTTCATTTCGATTAACTCAGCTCTTCTCCAGCAAATTTATAAATCAAACGAAGAATTTGAGAGATAGGGGATGGTTGCAATTTATGATTATACTCGTAAATATAAAATAATTACTTATTTGTATGAGAAGATTTGACGAGTTCTGCTGATTTAGTAGTGTAAACTTGTATCAAAGCCCCAAAATTGCCAGATTCAAAATTATTTTGTAAAATAAGTTGACATATTGGTTGGATTTTTTCATCGAGAGTTGCATTTTCATTTCTGAAAGAATTTTAATAGAATTAATTTAATAGATTGATTGTTCTTAAATGCTAAATTAAAATGCTTACGGTGTTATGGGAGGCCGAAAAGAAAAAGATAAAAATTTACTCCAAAATGTATCATTGATTAATATCGGCTCCTTTTGGATAAATTTTTGAAGAAATTCATTATTTGAAATGCTTGTTTGATAGCTAATTCCAGTGCCCATTTCTTCTCTATGATAAAGAATTATTACGTGTAATAAATTTGATCATGGTTAATAAAATCAAAAAGCAAATAATAAATACCAGTTAATATTGAGATTTATACACGAAACAATTTAAAGCATGATTATATATCGTTTTAAATAATTAAAAGGAATTTTAAGATATTGAATAAAATCAAATATTTTTAATAAATAAGAATAATAAATTTTATTTTTTAATAAATTGAGCTACCATTGTGAAGATAGCAACTCAAAAAAGAAGGTTTCGTGTCAAAAGTCAACAGTTTATCTTCATTGTTGCTTATTTAACAATTTTTGTATTTAATAAAAAAAAGATTACGTATAAAATTTATTATCAGTCAAAGTCAACTTATTATCTACTTTAATGATTGTAACACTAGTGAGATGTGATAGTCATGGTGATAGTTAAATATACAGAAGTGATAAACATTTGTCAATTTTGGGAAAAAAACAACCAAATTAAAAAAAAAAAATTTTATAACATTCCTAGCCGCTTCTAGTTATAATCCAGTCCAGTTCAGGGAATAACCCAGTCTATTTGACAAAATAAGTTTTTCACCCCAAAAAAAGTTGGTATTTTTGACCAAGATGTGGCGGGCATTTTAAGCAGACAGGCAGCACCTAGTTACGACCTCTTTTACTGAAATCTGTTGACTCTTTAATTTTTTTTTATAAATATACTCAATTATTTTCTTAACATTCTCTGTTTATCTTAAACTATATTTTTATTTGTAAAGAAAAGTTTTTTGTGGTGAACATAGGTCAAAGATAGATATGAATTTTATAAGAATGTAGGCTCTAAGTTGTGTGCAGTACGTGAGTTTGGAGAAAGAGTTACAAAATTTGGAAATTCGATATATACTCAGTCTAAGATTCGAAAAATGTGAATCTTGAATTTAAGAATCCACACAGGGACGTCTTCTCTTCTGAGAAAGTGTGGAGTGATAGAAGATAAGATTATAATAAAAGGATAGCCACCACTCAATTGAGAGGATTCTCTCTTTCACCATTTTGGACTAAATCCTAGTAAATTCGAAATAAAACACTTTTTCAAAAGTCTCTATACAATCATTTGATAAACGCATCCGATCCAGGGAAACAAGGAAATAGAAATTATTTTTTATTAAAAAAACTTGGAAAATTAAATGTATGAAATATATATTTAGAATATATAAATATACATTTTTCCAAAATAAAAATGTTACATGATTTTATGGTGTTATTCGTTTAGGGTCTCTTGGGAAGAGAGACGTTTTTCTGATATTATCCAGCCCAAGATATAACATGACAACTCGTTCCAAACCAATTCCACCGCCGGCATGAGGGGGACAACCGTAACGGAACGAATCAATATAAGATTTTATTTTCTCAATATCTAAAAAGAGAGATAGACTCATTTAATTGAGGTATTTCAGATTTTTTATAAGAATCTATTTTACACTTTGAAAATCTTCAGATTTATATAAGTGCTAGATTAGTATTCTTACCAACTCCATGATGTTTCGCTCTTTCTGTTAGCATATCAGGATCGTGAATTCTTTGAGCTCCTGATAAAATTTCTTCTCCACGCATAAACATATCATAAGAATTTGATTTTTCCTAAAAAATTTTTTAAAAACATTAATTTTTTTTAATAAGAAAAAATACACACCTATTTTCCACTAGAATATATTATAGACTATATAAATATAAGTATTAAGAAGGCGTCATTGCACCAGAAAATTCAAGGAAGATTCTCCCTCACTAGCTCAACTAGAGTGGGGGAATTCGCTTTGAAGAGCGTGAATCCAACTTACTCTACCTTGGGTAAAGAAGTTTTGCTTCAAAAATATTCTATGTTTCATTTTAACAGAGATATTATTTGTATGTCAGATAAGAGGGGATTGTAGTGTCAATTTCTAGAGAAACACACCAAGTTTTGACTCGCTAGTGCCGAATCGCACTGTCTTTAGCACTATCGGCGGTTGGATTAAAAAGATGGCTGCCTTCACTGGACCCAAGCGTTTTTTTGCCACAAACTAAAAATGTTCTATGTGGTTCCGTTGGTATCCTGCACACATCTCATCGGTAGTCAATTTTTTGCCAAACTCTATTTTGAGATAAAAAAAAACTTGACGTGTTTTAAAGAACACTAAAACCAGCTCTGTAGATTCTAGTCCAGTGTAGGCAGCCATCTTTTTAACGCAACCGCCGGTAGTGCTCGTGACAGTGCGATTTCGCACTAGCGAACTATGCGAGTCAAAACTTGACACTACATTCGCCTCTGTAGGTTCTCTGATAAAATTTATATGAATTTTCAAAGTTGTAAAGTTCTTTTTGAAACACCCCAAATATATTGCTGAAAAAATATTTTTATTATTTACTATTTAGTAAAAGGAATGAATACTTACACTATTATTAGGATCAGGCATTGTATAAAATGGTCTCACGGCTAAGGGATATTTATCCAAAATATAAAAATCGGTACAATACTAAACAAAAAAAAAAATTTTTTATTATTAATAAAATAAAAAAAATAGAATGAAAAAATAATTTTTTTACTTTTGCTTTGACAAGTTTTCCAAGGAGTTTTTCATCTGGTGTACTCAGATCATCGTTATCACCAATCTCAACGCCAGCTTCTCGTAACATGGCAACACCTTGAGAAAATTCCATTCTCAAAGGGGGATCGAGAAATTGAAAAGGCTCAACAGGATATTGTTTGCCAATCGCTTCTATTTCATCTTTATAACTAGAAAACATTTTATAAAAATTATTAAATAAATATTAAATAAATAAATGAAGAATATTTACTGGTCTCTAAGGCCCCTAAAAATTTCAGTGAACGTATTGCCAATTAAATCAACAACTTCATGGTAATGGTACTTAAAAGCCATTTCAAGATCTAGGCCGACAAATTCAGTTAAATGACGATGAGTGTTACTATCCTCAGCACGGAAAACTGAAAACAAAATTGAAATAAGAACAATTGCTATTAATTAGGTCTAATCTCTAAGCAAAAACTTTAACTTTTAATATCTGAAATCAGCGTTAATTCATTTTAACATCTTCTTGTCTCAAAATGCTATTCTGTAAGCAAAAACTTTAACGCCAAAGTGTTAACATTTAGTCAAGTGTTAAAAATAAATGTCATGTCTAGGGGTGCCTTTAAGATTTTAACGCCGTATTTAATGCATCAAAATGGCGTCTTTAACCAAAAAGTAAGGTTATGATTTCGACAGTTTTGAGATAAAAGCAACATGTTAACGTCGCTGTTAAAACTTGGATTAGAGAACATTTTTTAACGCTGATGTGTCAGATAGGTCTACTAAATTGAGATTAACAAATCATGCGCATGCGCGAGAGGTTATCGAGGGGTGAAAAAACACAAACAAGAAGAAAGCATAGCTAACTTCATATGGATTGTTAACACCTGGTGTACAAAGAAGTAAAATGTTAACTTCGCTGTTAAAACTTTAGAGAATAGCTTTTTTTAAACGTCGATGTTATTACTTTACTTTTTAACATTTAATTTATGATATTAAAATTTAACGTCTGTTTTTAGAGAATAGATCTGAATATAAGGCGAACGATGTAAGAAAAATTATACCTGCCCCAACAGTAAAGACTTTATCAAAATCGCCAGCAATTGCCATTTGTTTGTAGAGCTGAGGACTTTGAGCAAGATAAGCTGAACCTTTAAAATATGACACAGTAAACACATTTGCGCCACCTTCGCTAGCAGCTGGAATAATTTTAGGTGTGTGAATTTCGACAAAATCCTAATTAAAAAAGGAAAATAAATAATAATTTTGTATATAATAAAAACTATAATTAAATAAATACCTTTGTTGTTAAGATATCTCTGAAAAGTTTACAAACTCCTGCTTCTAAACGAAATATGGCTTGATTTGCTGGCGTTCTCAAATCAAGAATTCGATTGTCAAGCCGCGTATCTTGATTTACTTTAATATTTAAACCTTCCTAAAAGATAAATAAAATATTTATACTTTTCTTGTTGTTAAAAAAATTAACGTTTCAATTTACTTCTTCGTCTTTAATTGGACGTGATGCATCTTCGATTTGAAGTGGTAATTGACTTTGAGCAAGACTCACAACAAATATTTTCTTTATATGCAATTCAACTTGACTTTGAGTGCAGCTTTCGATTTTTTTCTCAACTGAACTCACAACAGCTTCGACATCGATGAGTGATTCTTTAGTTATGCTGAAATATTATAATAAATGTTTATTTATAGCCTATAGACGGAAAGCCTGCCGAAGGTGCGTCCCCTGGACCCCCTTGCTCGCCTTCGGCGGCCAAGTATTTTGTCAAGTGAGGGTCTGGGACAACAAAAGGGTCTATTTATGACTGCCCAAAGGGTCTGCCTGGAGGTGCCTAAAAGTCACGTCATAAAGCTGTCAAAAATCTAATTTTTATCCAGATATTGAGAAATTTGATTATAATTAATTCCTCGGAATTAAAATTAAATGGTCACTCAATAAAAACCAGGCGGGTTTAAACCAATGTGGTTTTAACTACCCTGGTTTTGACCGAACAACCCTGTCGTAGCCTGATGCAAAGCAAAAGCACACCGATGTTCCGGATAGGCGGGAGATCCCGGGATCCATGGGATGTTTGACTCACCAACATACAAAGGTATAAAATTGTTAAAAGAAATTTTAAAATTAAATTCATTAAAGATATCTTGATTAGTAGATCGGATGTATATCAGGATCCCTAAAAAGTGAGGGCAAAAGGGTCTTTTGGAAAACGTATAAAATAATTTCATCAGAAGTGAAAATAAGAGGAGGCGGGAGGGAAAAAATAAAAAATATTTACCCGCCAGCAAATTTCACCATTTGTTTACTGGTATTTTCTCCAACCGCAAGAAGACCTTGCACTGTATAAGATTGTTGTCTGATCACCACAAAACATTGTTTACCTGAAAAATTTTTGAATTACAAAAATATAAAGAATTTATAAACTTTTGTGACTTTTCATTTGAATCAGAATTTGTAACTCCTGCCTTTTATCAAGTGTCCGTTGATTTGGTGTAAAGGAAGAGGCAGTTATTGAAGAATAGAAGAAGAAAAGAAATGAATAGGCCGCGAAAAAATAAATAAATTTTGATCTTAATAAACAGGGAATAGGGAATACAAGTTTTTTGCTGGGCCCATTGACTTGGTGTTTGGCCCATCAGCAAAATAAATATAAGCACAAAATATATTATTTAAAAGAAATGTATATATAAGAGTTCAGTTGATTTTTTTTTTTTTTTTTTGTGATATGTTAAGGTCTTTTTCTGCATCTAAGATCATCCTAATTTATTTCAAAACGACTGGTAGCCAATCCAAATGAAAAAATAAATTTTTTTGCTTGGGACGGGAAGCTAACCCGGGACCTTAGGCACGAGAAGCAAATGTCTTCTCTCTAAATCACGAGCCAAGGGCGTTCAAATGATTTATTTAAATGTTGATAAGAGAAGTGGCTGTTCAGCGATTAAAATGATGAAGGAAGAGAGGATGTCAGCCAAGAAAGGAGCCTCTATCGAATAAAAATCTCCACTAAGAAGACGTTTCGGGTTTAATTAGATAAATCCATCATCAGTTCCTTAGAGATTATTGGCAATCTCAAGGTGCACACCATTGAGTTGCAGATAGAGTTGTTATATATAAACATATACAAAATTATATAAAAATACAAAATTTGCATATAAGTTGTTAGATGCTCATCAGTCAACACGGCCAAGTCTCAAATGTATAGCTACGTTATAGATACATTTGAGACTTAGCCGTGTTGACTGATGAGCATCTAACAACTTATATGCAAATTTTGTATTTTTATATAATTTTGTATATGTTTATATATAACAACTCTATCTGCAACTCAATGGTGTGCATCTTGAGATTGCCAATAATCTCTAAGGAACTGATGATAGATTTATCTAATTAAACCCGAAACGTCTTCTTAGTGGAGATTTTTATTCGATAGAGGCTCCTTTCTTGGCTGACATCCTCTCTCCCTTCATCATTTTGATTTATTTAAATTTTGAACAAACGAAAATTGAAAGTTGACAGTGTCAAAACTTAACCAAGAGGTCAAATATAGTTTCTTAACAAAATAAATACAATGAATGGCATTCAATCTATTGATCCGGTTTTATAAATGTTAATATGTGTCACCTTTAGCTCGGCTGGTGTGTAACCTTCCTCTTATCCAAAATATCTTTCCAACTTGATCAACTTTTAGATCTTTAACATGAATAAATTCTCTTTCCGGTTTTTCCGAGCTTTGGATCATTTGAGGTTGTCCATAGTCATTTTCAGATATATCTTCTCCAGATTCCTCTTGCTGAGAGGTCTAAAACATCATCATTTGAAGTTCATTTCTAATTCATCTACTAATCACATATCTTAAAAGATTTCATCATTATTTTGACAGTTTTAAACCCTTATCTCCTTTGAAACAAATTTAATTAAATAGATAATATAGGATATAAGAAAAAGTTTATTCTTACATTTAATTTCTTCTCGGCTTTTTTGGCAGCTTTGGCGGCTTCTTTCTCTTGCTTCTTTAAGGCGCTTTTTGACAAAGGTTTCGATTGATCTTGTGTCTCCTCTGATACAACCATTTTTTTAATAATAGATATAAAATTATTTCTGAAAAAAATGAATTTTGAGGGTTAAAATAAAGAAGTAATATATTCTTCACCGATTCTTGACTGTGGGGTCGGGGCCCTGAAGTTATAAATTATATGATATAAATAGCTTTAAATTTCGGATTAAGGATTATTTTAAAGAGATTTGTAATTAAATATTTCTCTATTAAAGAAGTAACATTACCTTTATAAAAAATAATTAAAAATTTGCTTTTTTAATGGAAATATTTATAAAAAAAATTATAGAATAAAACTGTCTAATTTAGCCATGAAATTAGAAAAGACCATAAATTAAAGACAGTAAAAATAGATAAGCAGATAAGATAGAAACGGAAAAGTAGATAGATGATTTGTGAACTAGTTCAAAAGAACTAATCTTTAATAAGAATAAAAGAAATAATAAAGATACAAAAAATTGAATATTAATTAAATTGCATTATAATAAATAGAAACTAGTATTGTTTAAAATTCAAAAGAAGAGGTGTAAAAAAATAGAGTTATTTCATTTTTTAGCATTGAGAAACAGAATCTCAAGATTTTTTAGCCTGCAACAATTGGAAACCCTGTTTGAAACTTTAACATAATAAAATGAAACATCTTTTTATTTTATCTCTGAATTTAAGACATGTGGAAAATGCAGAAAATATTTTAAATTGAAAAAACATTTTCTCATATATACTTTTATTCTTGTTTATTATTTTAAACATATTTTTAACAATTTAAATAAAACTAGCATTTTTTTAAAAATATTAATTAAATATGACTAAAGTAGCAAATAGAAAAAAAAAGCAAGAAAAGAAAAAAGATATAAATCCATTTGAAGTTCATTTTAATAAACAAAAGTTTAATATTTTGGGAAGAAAAGTCAAAAATGATAAAGGTCTACCAGGAGTTTCAAAGTCCAAAGCTCTTATTAAGGTAATTCATTTCATATTAATTATTAAAACAGTAATAAAACATTCATTATTAATTTTAAGACAGTTACTATTTTCTATTAGTTAACATTTCTCTATTCGTTAATAGAGAAGTCTAAATAAACAGTGGGACTTTATTTAAATTTTTAATTTAAGAAATTTGAAAATTATAGGCCTATTACTTATATATATATATATAAATTATATATATACTTTATATATGTTAATTTATATTCTAGTGTTGTGTGAGTTGGGTTTTATATTTTTTTTGTGTATGTTTGTGTTTTTGTCATTTTTCATTTTCTTCCAATTGTTCAATGTGATTTTGTAGAACTTATTTATTTCAATTTGTCAACGGTTACAAATCATATAGGGAATCAATAGATATATATTCAAAGGATACAAAACACAACCATGTACAATTCAAGGTTCGAAGAAGGATATGAAAATGCAGTCAGCAAAAATAAAAAACTCGAATACTCTGTGAACGTTCAGACGTTTCGGGTAAAATTTATTCACCCATCCTCAGTGAACAGTTCTAATGAGAGAGAGTTAAGTCAGTATAATTATACATATATGACATTGCTTATTCAATATATTTTATTTTGATAATATGTTGATAAATACAGGTTTGAAAACGTTGTTTTTATGGTTCAAGATACATTCAAATATTTATTGAACCATAAAACAAATATTAAAAAAATTTTAAACCTATATTTATCAGCATATCAAATATCAAAATAGAATAAGCAATGTCATCTATGTATAATTATACTGACTTAACTCTCTCATTGGAACTGTTCACTGAGGATGGGTGAATAAATTTTACCCGAAACGTCTGAACGTTGGAGAGTATTCGAGTTTTTTTATTTTTGGCTGCCTGCATTTTCATATCCTTCTTACATATATTTCCAGCCATTAAATATTATATCAATTTAGGGTTCGTATATATACAAACCTTATACACCTTCACATAAGTCCCACAAATAATATTAATTAAAATAACTTTTTGGAAAGTTCTTTATTAATTCGAAAAGAAGTTGCTGTTGATGTTATGGAATGGAAAAGAATAAGTACAGGTGCAGCAAATGAAGAGAGCCTTTGTATGCCAAATGCCGAAAAGGAGACGTTTCGGACAAAATTTATTTGTCCATCTTCAGTCCTCGTTGGCTTATAAATTAATTAGGCACAAAGTTGTCACTGTTGTTTCGGCACGAATTTGTGCGCATGTATATTTTTTTATAAAATCAGGCGAGTGTCAATGTTTCGTGAGAGTCTATAAGATAATTATCTTAAGATAAGATAATTATCTTATAGACTCTCACGAAACATTGACGAAAAATACACATGTGTACAAATTTGTGCAGCAACAACAATGACAACTTTGTGCCTAATTAAATTATAAGCCTACAAGGACTGAGGATGGACAAATGAAATTTTTCCTTTTCGGCATTTGGCATTCAAAGGCTCTCTTTATTCTGCACACGTACTTGCTCTCTTCAATCCCAATAATTAATTTATTATCTCTTTCATTCAAATATTTATTGAACCATAAAAACAAATATTAAAAAAAATTTTCAAACCTATATTTATCAACATATTATCAAAATAGAATAAGCAATGTCATCTATGTATAATTATACTGACTTAACTCTCTCTCATGACGTCACTGAGGATGGGTGAATAAATTTTACCCGAAACGTCTGAACGTTCACAGAGTATTCGAGTTTTTTATTTTTTGCTGACTGCATTTTCATATCCTTCTTACATATATTTCCAGCCATTAAATATTATATCAATTCAAGGTTCGTATATATACAAACCTTATACACCTTCACATAAGTCCCACAAATAATATTAATTAAAATAACTTTTTGGAAAGTTCATTATTAATTCGAAAAGAAGTTGCTGTTGATGTTATGGAATGGAAAAGAATAAGTACAGGTGCAGCAAATGAAGAGAGCCTTTGTATGCCAAATGCCGAAAAGGAGACGTTTCGGACAAAATTTATTTGTCCATCTTCAGTCCTCGTTGGCTTATAAATTAATTAGGCACAAAGTTGTCACTGTTGTTTCGGCACGAATTTGTGCGCATGTATATTTTTTTATAAAATCAGGCGAGTGTCAATGTTTCGTGAGAGTCTATAAGATAATTATCTTATAGACTCTCACGAAACATTGACGAAAAATACACATGTGTACAAATTTGTGCAGCAACAACAATGACAACTTTGTGCCTAATTAAATTATAAGCCTACAAGGACTGAGGATGGACAAATGAAATTTTTCCTTTTCGGCATTTGGCATTCAAAGGCTCTCTTTATTCTGCACACGTACTTGGTCTCTTCAATCCCAATAATTAATTTATTATCTCTTTCAGCGAAAGCACACGCTCCTCCAAGAATATCGGAATAAAAACAAATCGAATGTATTCGTTGACAAACGAATCGGCGAGCGAAATGCTTCGATGACAAATGAGGATCGAATGCTCGCACGATTTGCAGCCGAACAAAAGAAAGCTCATAAAGCTACGCGATTCAATTTAGCAGATGATACGGTAGAATTGACTCATCGAGGACGTTCTTTGACTGACGTTGAAATGCAAGAAGATCCAAGAAGTGATGAAGAAGATGATGATGAGATGCTTGGTGCCAAAGGGAATCTCACTTGTGAGTTCTTTTTATAAAATCTAAGAAAATCGAATCGAATTCAAATTTATTGTTTAAATGACAGGAGCTGCCAAAATTAAAACCTGTTAGTGAATATTCAAACGTTTCGGATCAAATTTTGGCTTACATGTATCAGCACATGAATAACTCTTTGTAATGAATGAATGAACGTCTCAATATTCACCAAGCATATAGTTTTAATTTTGGTTCCTCTTTCTCTTTTTGCTTATTTTTCAAAATTTCCAATAGTTCATTTATTTTTCACTCACACACACATATACATAGTCTTTTCGGCAACTCAGGCCATATAAGACTTTTATGATACCATTTTATTTATATATTGGGGGCCCAGGCATTTATTCAAGCTATTTGGTATCCAAATGGCTTAAATAAAATCATCGCACTGCCTGAGATCCCAATCCTCCAAGAGTTATATTGACCTATTTAAATTTTCTTTTGCAAATATTACTCACGTTTCATATTCTTTGGAATTCAATTTAGAGGCTCAAAAGGGTTGGCTTTTAATTTTTAAAAGAGGTGAATTATCTGAAACCAAAAGGAATGAGGATTGTTTTATATTATCGACATCCAAGGCCATTTATGACCGTTTGCACCAACACATCTTAGATCTTAAGCTTGTCTTACATCTTACAATTGAATTTGAAATCAGGAAAGATAAGATCCCCTATTTGTGCCTCCATCGCATAAATAATGCGATTTTTTTTTAATGAATTAAATTCATAAGGGTTTATTGGGACAGAGAGTTATAATTTTTTTAATGGCTTATTAAAAAATTATTGAAATTAATTTTTTTGTTATCAAGCAGAAAACAATCTGGCCCAATAATTTTAAATTTTTTTTAAATTTAAAAATTAATTTATTATTAATCACATATTAATTAAGAAAAATTTAAAATAAGCCTAGATGATTTATTTAAAAATTAACTGTCAAATAGTTCAGCACTCTTGCAAAAGATGGCAGGCTAGTCTAACTGCCGGTATTATCAGATCCCCTTTTAGCTTATATTTATATATTTTTATGCTTTTATAAATGATACATAATATATAATCTGACATCTCTTGGCAAATATTCGTAATTGGTGGTTTTTTTTTGCTTACTTTTTAAGACACATAACGCCTTCTTATCGGCAAAAACATATGTAACAACTTCACTCCTACTCCCCCTTAATCTATTACTTTTCTTACCTCTATATATATGTTAATATATATAGAGAGAGAAAGTATTGGTTTCATGTCAAAAATTCGATGTCGAGATTTTGATGGATATACACGTTTTGAGGTCCCCTGAATCCAAAAAAGTGGTTTTCGCGACATGGTCTGTCTGTCTGTCTGTCTGTCTGTCTGTGTGTCTGTGTGTCTGTCTGTGAACAAAATATCTCAAGAACGAGAAGAGCTAGGAAGTTGAAATTTTATATTTAAGTTAGGCATTCCCATGGGACGTGACACGAAGCTTTTGAACAAAATCGACCAAAAAGTACTAGTACTTTACTGATGCACTTTTTCAGTTTTTTTCGATTTTCTCAAAATTTGCTCCAACGATTTTTTTAAAATTCAAAAATCAATTATTTTTTAGATTCTCTATAAAATGTATATTCTCATTTTGTGATTGAAATCTTCTGAAGACCACTTTACTCTTGTACTCCATAGAAAAGATAGGAGAAATGGTTGCCATGGTAACAACATATAAATATTTTGCCATACTTATAAATTTTACATCTTGAAAATCGAATGTACCCCTACTGTCGGAAACTAAATACATGTCGACACAAAAAATCTGGTGAGACAAGCACAGTACACAACTTTCGATTACCGAAGGTAAGAAAAAGTTGTGTGCTGTGCGCCAGTCACACCAGATTTTTTTTAATCTGCAACAATGTCATGACGTCCACTCTAATCATGTTAAAACTTTTTCAGCCGACTTCGTTAGTGGTGCCCATTTCGGTGGTGGCGTTTTAAGCGTCAATAAAGAAAATAACAAAGACAATGAGCCACACACGCGCCAACAATTAATCGATAAATTGATTCTCGAATCGAAACAAAGAAAGATGGAAAAAATGCATCAAAAAGAAAAAACTCTTGCATTAACTGAAAAACTTGATTCTCAATGGAAAGAGATGTTTCCGGAAATGTCACAAAATGCAACACAAGCGAAGAATATAGAAAGCGTAGAAAAATTAGATGATTATGATTTAGTTTTAAGAAAACTGAAATTTGAATCAAGAGGAAAGGTAAATTTCTTTTCTTATATATAGAGTATATTGGTTACAGGAGCAATACCGAGCTGTTTAAACTGTCAGACTCATCCACTATGGATTTTAATTAAATTCAAAAAAACTTATGAGTTTTTTAAATGGTTCCAAAGCTCGATTATATACTGGGTGTTTTTCAATAAGTGTCCGATGTCCTCAGGTATTTTTAAGATGAAAAGTTGATATAAGCATGGGTCTCGTATTTGAGATACAGGTTTTGAAAAATATTTATTTTTGTTCTTTGGTGCGCTTTATTGTAAAGAATAATAATCTAAATAAATACTTTTTGAAATAATATAGAGATCTAGACGAGATTAAGATGAGAAATTTAAATTGAATCTTAGTTTTACTCTTATTTATTAAATCACACTGCACAACAGTTTTGACGCCACTTATTGGCAGGTTAAAAAATTCAAAATATATTTTTATTCAATTTAATTTATTACAGATAGAACATCTTTCACAATTTTAGGTCAAGCTGACCGTATCCCCTATCATAAAGCTCGCGCATCCTACTTAGGAGGGATCTTTAATTTACTTTTTTTACGTAAAAAACTCATCCTTGTATGACGCCACGAGTAAACGTTTGCGAAATATTTTGATTTGAAGTAATTAATCCGTAATGGACAAGAATGCCTTTTTTACGTAAAAATGATAGAGAAATTGATTTTTTACTATCAAATATGACAGAAGCATGCACGAAAAAGTTATGACCCTTCTAAACAGAAAGACTGGCGCCCTCGACAAGTAACTAAACTAACATTAATTTGAATTTCTCATCTTTAAAGTACCAAGTTTTCGTCTAGATATATTATTTCAAAATTTATTTATTTAGGAAAAAAACAAAAATAAATATTTTTTACACCCTGTATCTCGAAAAAAAGCCTAGCAGACCTGATGCTGATATCAATTTTTCATCTTAAAAATACTTGAGGAATCGCTCTGTAAAATATCGGATACTTATTAAAAAACGCCCTGCATATAGTAGATATATATATATATATATATATATATATTGTTAACATTTGTAAATTGGGCATGACCCGTATTTTAATCAAATAAATAAATAAATATGATGTTATATATATATTAATTTTAAACTGGTAACCGTTGGCTCTAGTTGAAACATTATGCTTTAATAAGAGAATTAAATTCAAGTACACAACGTTTTTGTTTCAATGATTTATTTATTTAACATTAACACTTTATACGTATTTCGACACCATATGTGTCATCGTCGGAAGGGAATTACATACTGAATACTGAAATACTACATTCAGTATGTAATTCACTTCCGACGATGACACATATGGTGTCGAAATAAAGTGTTAATGTTAAATAAATAAATCATTGAAACAAAAAATCTTGTGTATCATACTTGAATTTAATTCTATTATTATATAGGGCCTAGTTGATACATTAAATTAAAAAAAAATTGGTCTTTTCAGCCAACAGATAAATTAAAAAGTGAAGAGGCAATACAAAAAGAAGAATTTGAACGTTTAAAACATTTAGAAGAAGATCGATTAATGCGCATGGAAGGGATTACACCTGAGGATAAAAAACCAAAACACCGATCTGCTGATGACCTTGATGATGGGTAAAAAAAAGCTTATTCAATATAGTAGACTGGATTTGTGTAATTAAATACTTATTACTTTCTCTTACCTCTATATATGAAATATATAGAGAGAGAAAGTATTGCGATCATGTCGAATATTCGATGTCGAGACTTTGATGGATATACATGTTTTGAGGTCCCCTAAGTCCAAAAAAGTGGGTCCCGCAAATTGGTCTGTGTGTCTGTGAACTAAAAGAGCTACGAGGTTAAAATTTTATATTTAAACTAGGCACTCTCCCAAGTGGTGAAAATAAGCTATTGAACAAAATCGGCCAAAAAGTACTAGTATTTTACTGATGTACTTTTTCAGTTTTTTTCGATTTTCTCAAAATTCGCTCCAACGATTTTGATTAAAATTCATAAATCAACTGTTTTTAGATGATCTTTAAAAAGTATACCAGTGAAGTTTTTTGTGGAAATCGTTTTGAAGTAAACTTTAATGATGTGGAAGCATTCGTAGCTCAGCGCCCTCTATGAATCGCGTGTTCAAGTTTGGAACTTAGGTGCTAAGGGCATCTATCTCGACACAAAAAATCTGCTGTGACAAGCACTGTACACAACTTTCTTTTGGTTGAGAGAAAGTTGTGTGCTGTGCGCCGGTTACACCAGATTTTTATACTAGGATACGAATTTTAAAGTAAAAACCCGATAGTTTTGTCTGAACGCACTAGTTGCAATTATTATTTTCTTCTTACAAATTTACTGATTATGTTTTTTTGTTAGTGCGCCAAACGGGTCATGATTTCTGGAAATGGAACCGAGAATCTCCAGAGTCGATAAAAGAAATTACGTAATCATTAGTGTTAGGAGTAGTTAAAGGTCAGAATGCTTGCTATCCTATTTTTATTATAAACTAGCCGCAAGGTTCG